>JAZBQP010000246.1:0-38242 GCA_038407015.1 Ceratocystis ficicola | reverse complement strand
GATTGTTTGTAGTGATTATGTAGAGTGTGGGAGGGGGAATGTGCTTTTTTTTCCTTTTTTTACTGTTTGTTTTCCCTTCTTTGTGCTCCTGCGCCCGCCAAATTACACTGCTCATGACATTTTAGCTCAGGGCTCAAACTTGCTTGCAGCAAGGAGCTGTGTTGCTAAAAACATCTTCGTATCACGGCCAGGCAACTTGCCCTCCCAAAATGATGTGTGAAACAGTGTAGCAGCACCCGGGCCAGTATAAAAGCACATGTCCCACTCAAACAGCTTTGTCTGATAATCCGAACATCTCCTCCCTTTCCTAGCTGTTCTTGGTGCGCTGTCTCATCACCTTCTCCGTCAGCAGCTGCGGCCGGCAGTGTGACCCGACAGAGAGATCTAACAAGACACAGACAAATGGCAAAAGGAAGAATACACGTCATATTTCCAATATGCATGTATCCGCGAAGGAGCCGTTGGAAGGGATGCTCAAACGGGCATAGGGGAAAATAAGGAAAGAAAAAAGAAAAGAACACATGACGTGACAGGAGGCGAGATGGAACACTGGCTAAAGAAAGTCTACCAGTGGCAAATAATAAAAAAGGGACGAAATACTAGGCAAGGGATCCGACGCACTATGCGTGTCTTGTGTGATTGGGATGCTTGGAGACTTGGAGACGGTGTATTCATGTGACAGAGGTTTATGTACGCACCTTGGGATTCGTATCGCATCGCCGCACTTATTCCCCTATACATCTCGGCTGCCTTTTCAAGATCAGCGTTGCGAGAGTCCGCGCCGTGGTCGGAATGCGCCGGCGTGTACGGACGTTGGCTGTTGCTTCCGGCAGGTGAGTACAGCGACCCGGAAGCAGACATTGGGAGGGTTAGAGGCGAAGTCGGGCCGGATTTGGCGCCATTACTGTTTTTAAAGCTGCCGGCTAATGAGAGGTCGCCTTTCCCATGGCGAGACAGGAGAGTGCTGTTGCTGTGGAAGCTCGGACCAGCACCACCACCACCACCACCAGAAGCAGGAGTTGCTGGTCCGCTTGCATTTCCTCGAGCAGCCTGGCTTGAGCTGTTCTTCCTGCCAGATGCAAAATCAAACGCGTCGCTGTGCGCCGATACATACTGCGAAATAGGCGAGACGAAGGCCCCTGCTGTGGTGCTCGCAGACCGCGGGGTGTTGAGAGACGTAGAGCTGAATGCCGACACAAGTGGCTGGTAACTATCGCCGCCAGCTTTGTGCGGCTGCGTGGCTGTCTGTGTAGACACACGTAGAGGAATTCTCTTTCCACTAGCAACAGCTCCGGTATTTTTGGGAATCGCACCGATGTTGGCAGACGGGCTGGAAGGCAGTGTTTCGGGCGCACCGATGGGAGGGCGGCCGGTGGTATTGGCCATGCTGACTGGTGGAGGGCCGCGGTGTCGGTCGGAAAGGTTGTGCGACGTGGAAGAGCGAGGCGACGTCGTGACTGATGTGCGTGGGGAGTAGGCGTGAGGTGACTGGGACAGGCTCTGACTGACACTTGTGACTACAGCAGTGGCCGCAACTGCAGAAGCTGGTGGTGAAGAGGCGTCGTAATGATCGCGGATGCTGCGGGTTGGAGAGGTGAGTTTTGGAGAGAACGTGAAGGGCGAGACGGGGGTTTGCGGTAGAATAAAGACGGAGGTCTTCTCCTCAGAGTTGACGCCGGAAAGAGACGGGTACGAGATGTTTGATTGGTACTGTGTCTGAGGCTGGGAAGGGTCGTGATGCTGCTGTTGCTGTTGCTGTTGGCGGTGCTGGTGTTGGTGTTGATTCTGATACTGGTGGCGTGAGACGGCCTCGCGGTGGACAGAGTATTTCTCTCTTGTGTCAGCAAGAGAGAGCGGCTTAGGAGCAGGTTTGCGACCCATGACGGGCGTAGATAGGGTGGGTGGGTGGGCTGTTTAGTTTATAAGTCTAATGTTTGTTTTGCGTGCAAGCATGGCGGGACAAGGGCACTCGGTACACCGCAGCAGGCGAGAGCTCGGCTCACTTCAAGTTGTTAATGCAAGAGCAAGGGAATGGCTGGGCTAGCAGACGAAAGAGGCTAGATGCGTGTTTGATAACGACACGGATGTAGAAAGGATGGAAGGGGGAGGGGGAGTAGAGGGCAAATTGGTGAATGGCGGCGTGGTGGGTTCACTTGTACAGGTATTACAGCGCTCGGCGCACCGCTAACTCGGAACAAAGAAGCCAGATGCTGCAATGTTCCTGACTGGCTGGCTGGCTAGGGCCTGCTAACGAGGTGTAGCAAGTTTGGGGCCAAAGCTGGGGACCAAGTTGTGGTTCAGGGCTTGCCTGAATTTTTTATTTTCCGACTAGGCAACGGACGGAAAGCAAGGAAAAAGAGAGATGAGGAAAGGAGGGAGAAAAGAGAGAGAAAATGAGCCCAACGGCTGTACGTTTGCGCTGGTATCTGGATGGTGGCGGTGGTGGTGGTGGTGGTGTGTGTTGTGTCCTGCTGTATTGTATCGTATCGTATGGAACCGTGTCGCATCGTCTTATTGCGCAGTAAATGTTCGTAAGAATAACAAAGAAGGAGAATGGAAGTTTGAGAAGAAAACTAGCCAAGATAGACATAGGGGGAAAAAAAGACATGACAAGAATCAACTAGCTCGTGTCTAGCTAAAATTTCCGTCATGCACTCGCTGCCTTCACTTTAATGCATTCTTAGATCCCAGCAAGAGAGACAAAATCAGGGGAAGGAAAGCAGCATTAGTATCAGTATCAGTGGCGTCAGGCCCTATGAGCCTTGTGGGCCTAGCGGCTTAGCAGAGGCTGCTAAAGACTCTCGCTATAGGCTCCGAGACTGCTCAGAAGGATATCTCAACTAAGCTTAGGAGCTCTGCTCCTGTTCTTCTCGTGACCCGCCTCCTGATGTCTCAGTATTTTCTTATTCTCTTGTTTACATCTAAGGACGGAAAAAGCACGAGTGCAAAGGTCTTTTGATCGTGTGAAACTGAAACTGAAGAAAAAAAAGAGCAACGAGAACATCTCGAACATCGCGTTTCCATAGACATCATGAGGAGCAAATAAGCTCATGCACACCGAAAACGAACGTTACTGTTTTCTCGTGTCCTGGAAATTGGGGCTCACCGGGGCTGGTCCTTTTGTTGGGCTGCTAGGCTCAGGCTTTTGCTGCCGTGCTTGTCCTCCCCAAAAAGGACACAAGAAACAGCGCCGTCGATCCGAGCCTCTTTCAGCTCAAAAGCCCGACTTGAGCTGTTTGCTTAAGAGAGTTTTTTCGTCGTCATTACCATACCATCATGGTTCTTGATGGAAGGTAGAGGCTAGCCTCCCTTTCCTAGGAGAGCGGCACAAAACGAAGGCTCCTCTCGCCCCTCACGCATACCAAGTCGTAATGTCAAAGTATGCATGTTCCTGAATATCACGTTCTTGTCAACTTCAAACACCACCCAAATTACATGGAGGGGCCAGTTTCTGCCTTGCCTCTAGTTTGACTTGTGCCAGTGCTCAAACCCTGGCGGGTGAAGCCAGGAAAAGAAGAGAAAAAAGAACAAGAGAAAAAGAGCTTTGACAAATAGCATCGCAGGAGGCAAGGAGAAGCCAGCAGACAGGCAGCTTAAACAACAAATATCCCGTTCAGTTATCACACCTATGCTTGGCTGCCGCATCCGCGTCTGCATTTACGTCTGCATTTACGTCTGCGTCTTACATCCTCTCCTCTCCCTTTCGCCAGCTCACCAGCTTCCCATTACAGCCTAAACATACCAAACCAGACTGTGGGAGGCTTCTTCCGCTCTTTTGTTTGCGATTCCTTGTTTATTTCACCGATCCTATTTGTATCTTGCTCATTTCTTTCTGCTTCTTTCAGGGCTCTTTTCCCAAGGCCCTTCCCGCCATTGCCCTTTGAGGTAATCAGGGTCAAAGCCCGAAGCTCTAAGCTCCCAAGCCCCAAGCCATGGACCCTCAATGAACACCAAGAACGCTTGAGCAGCAACAAAAAGACCAGCCGCGTTTGTGTCGCCGTCCCTGCGTCGGAGAATTTGCTGTTTTGTTCTTGCTTCCCTGCTGACTAGCACTCGCAGCATTTTAGGGTCTGAAGCAAGCCCTTGATCCCCAGCATAGGCCGTAGCTCACGTGATCACACACACTCACCCTCTTTTGGTGGGTTGAGGCCGCCTGCTTTTGTCCTTCACTTGCATTCCATCGCTGGCTATCTGCTAGCACAGCCCGCAAAAATGTGCTGAGCCAAATCGCTCCTACCCTGCCAGCCTGAAAAACTGGACAGCCTCCTCCCAGCTAGCAGACAGGTAGGCCTTGGCTTTTGTTTTCTGCCCTGGCCCCTGTGTTCGTCCCTTTTCTGTCTTCAATTGCGACGAACCTCCGCTCAAGCGCCGTTATTTACTGCCGTTTCAGTCCTACGGGATAAAATAGACAAACTAGCTGTCCAACCCTTGGCTCTTGGATGGCTAGTCAGGTACCTCTCTGTAATTCATCTTCATCTATTTCTATTCCTCTTTGCCCTCTCAACCCCTCTTTCATGTCTTCTGTCCTCTTATGGCAATCATTCCCAACCAAGAACTCGAGCCACTTAAAGCTGACAGTTATTGTTGTCGCCATAGAAAAGCTAGAGGCACCTTGTTTCACGCTTGCCTGTGCGCTCCAACTTACCAGTAATCATTAATCTGTATAATAGGAGAAAAAGAATCCCCCTCCCCGCGCATGATATTGACTCGGCACCCTAACTCACCGACAGGCCTCCTTGTCTCTGTCTCCCCCTCATCGTGTGCTCTTATAATCGGCCATGGTCTCTTTTCCTCGTTTGTTTTCTTGCATGGTAAACTCGCTGATCGACAGTCTTACTGTAGCCTTGTTCCTCACTCGGCTCTCACTCTGCTGCTGTTCTAGACCCTGTCTCTCTCCCCAAGGCCTTGGTCATGCCATAGTCGTTGCTGCGGGCCCTAGATGAGATCAGCACACGTCTGTTCTAGAACAAGAATGCAAATCAAACAAGAAAGAAATGCTGCCAGTAGGCCAGTCTAGCCGTCGAGCCAACAAGGAAGTCATCCCCGATGCAGGGTGTTTCATATGTGTACCCCTGTCAGAAATGCTATAAGCCCGTTTCTATTGTCGGCAGCAAGGAAAGGACAGCCGCTTCTGGCTCTGGTCCAGTTTCTTTCTGCTTTTCCCCTCCTAGCTTCATCACAAGGGGCAGGAGAAAGACGAGGGGAGGAAAAGGCGGTATGAAAACAAACATCTGCATACTTGTTTGCTTGCATCTCCGGATCTCCTCAAATTCCTCGTGGTGCATAGTCGAGATTTGAAAACGTGATGGCTTTGAACACCGAGATGCCGTTGTTCTCAGCCCGATATTCTGAAACGAAAAGCCCATCTTGCACACAACACACACACACACACACACACACACACACACTGGCGCAAATTCTCGTCTTGCTCGCTCTTTCGTAGTCCCAATCTACTCACGGACAAATCGGAACTCCATAACTCAAAACTCAAAAGAATTTCCCCTCCCCCCGCCCCATTTCATGCCTTGACTCATCTCCTGTAAGCTCTAATTTGTAATTATCTCACGCCTTAGCTGTCATGGCCATGTCTTGTTTAGAAACGTGTTCCTTGATCGTATGTCTCAGAACTGACCACAACCCTGATGTCGTAAACCAGGCAACCCTAACCCTATAACCCTACCACAAACATCGAATGTGGCAAGCCCAGAGCAATTGAGGGGCAAACTCCACACATGACTAAACTTAAGTGGTGAAATCATGTAATAAATTGACTTGCAGTCGATTCTCTAAATTTTGGTTGGGCTGACCATAGACTACGAACCCTATATTTCCCTACTCACCACAAAAGACTATTGTGGTTCTCATAACACAAACTCCGCAACATGGCGTCCCGAGAGCAGCAAGCCCTAGCCATTGATGCTCATGTCAAGTACATCCAGAGCTTGGATACCAAAAAGGACGAATATGACTACTGGCTAACTGAGCACCTACGTCTCAATGGTGTCTATTGGGGCTTGACTGCCCTGCATCTGATGAAACGTCCAGATGCTTTGCCGAGGAAAGATACCATCAACTTCGTGCTGTCATGTCAACATGAGAACGGCGGATTTGGCGCTGCCCCAGGCCACGATGCGCACATGCTGTCTACTGTCAGCGCTGTCCAGATTCTTGCCATGGTCGATGCTCTGGACGAACTAGATACCTCCGGGCACGGTAAAGACAAAGTTGCAAGATGTGAGTTGTAACATGTAAATGGCGTGTTTGTCACTGAGTGCAAAAACCAACACCCGTGACTATTGGTCTTAGCTACCTGCAACGGTCTTTTTCTGCAAGCATACTAACTGCCTGTTGCTCGTATAGTCATCTCAAACCTCCAAAACCGCGAATCAGGCACCTTCGCAGGAGATGAATGGGGCGAGGAAGACACTCGTTTCTTGTACGGTGCCTTTAATGCCCTTTCGCTTCTGGGCCTTCTAGATACCATTGATGTCGACAAGGCTGTCAGTCATATCGCATCATGTGCAAATTTTGATGGTGGGTACGGAGTGTCGCCTGGAGCCGAGTCGCACTCGGGCCAAGTATTTACATGCTTGGCTGCGCTATCCATTGCCGGTCGTCTGGATTTGGTAGATGGTGACAAGCTGGGCCAATGGCTAAGCGAACGCCAACTCGCAAACGGCGGCTTAAACGGCCGACCAGAGAAGAAAGAGGATGTGTGCTACAGCTGGTGGGTTCTTAGCAGCTTGGCCATGATTGGGAAGACACACTGGATTGATCGTGATAAACTGGCTGCGTTTATTTTGAGTTGCCAGGACTCCGAGAATGGCGGCCTCTCTGACCGGCCAGGCGACATGGTCGACGTTTGGCATACATTGTTTGGAATAACAGGCCTTAGCTTGCTTGGAAGTCCCGAGCTGGAGATGGTTGACCCAGTTTATTGCTTGCCTAAGAGCACCACGGATAGGATTCTGAAACAAAATACTACGTAGCAAAGATTTTATAAACTAGACAAAAAGATTCATTTTCTCTGTATTAATGCTTAGCCATTGTCTTCCTTTAGCTTGACTGCTTTGTGATGCGGCTGACGGTGATAGTACTGTGCATTTTCTGGTTACACAACGGCGGTGGCACTCTGTATGATCGCCTTCTTGTATAAGACAAGCTACAATGTGCCACAGTGTCATTCACCAACCCTCGGTCGAGACTTCCTGCGCGTTCTATACCCTCGGCATTGGAACTGGCCGTTTTTATGCTCGGATTCTACCCTGTGGTGTTTGTTATGTTTGAAAAGGAGTGGAGCTTGGTAGCTCGCAACTGTGGACCACTACACTGCTTTCGGCAGAGTTCATGCAACATGAAACCCACTAAAGCAAGGGGGAATGCCTATGTTCTAACTTTATTTCAACTACAGTTAGACTCCAGTGGTTTGCTACACATAAGTAGTGCTCAACATAACGCTTTAATATCTGGGCAAACAAATATGAACTCACCCAAGATAAATGCAAAAGGGATAACAGAGGAGCACTTGCATGCTGTGAGGTGAGTCTATGGTAGCGTGAAAAAAAAAAAACTTTTTGTTTGCGGGTCGTGTGGGTTATCAAAACATGCAAGAACTCCATGGAACCTGAAAGACCCATAAGAAGCGCGTTCCAGACTGCGAAGAAAAAGAAACCTGTGACTGCGCTTCGATTGGCTGCGTGGACTCGAACAAAAGGAAGTACCTTGATGGAAAGTTGGGACGCGTCATTTGGCTCTGTCGCCTGTCGGAGACCAACCCTTTTGGCCAGTATTGCAGGCTTTTAGGCGATAGCGTGTCTAATGGCCAGAGGGTTATTGCACTAAGAAGTTTTTGAAAAAGCTCGAACTTCATGTCAATGAAATGTTTGTACAACTAGGCGCTAATCTGATGCTAGTTTGCCGAGACAAACTTGTAGGGCAGAGGCAGAGCTATACAATGTCAATCGGAACCGGCCCTTTGTTGTATCGCCAACAGCTGCGAAAAATGAACGTAGATGGCCAAGCAGTCACGAAACCGCAGTTGCGCCTGAAGGGATACCGGTGTACAATATGAATGGTGGGAGATGCCCCACGCGTAAGAGCACGTTCTCGTCGGCCTGAGAGACACAATTTAGGTAGTTTCCTTTCTTTCCAAGTGACATGCGAAATACATCTCCTATCATTCGACACATAGCGCCGTTGTAGGTATTCTTTTGGTAACTGAGCGTGACGCTACGCCCTCAGCAGTTCCGTAAACTTCCAGCCTGAGGCCACTTTTCCTACGAGACGCCCTAAAGAGAAGGAGTGATTGAGGTGCTTTCCTCTGTGTATAAAATCTCTTCCTCTCACTGTTGCTCTACTCTTCTTTTCTCTCTTTCCCTCCCTTTTTCTTCACCACGCACATTCACTCCTTGTTTATTACCACTAAACATTCTGTTCTTTGTTTGCTTTCTTTCCCTCTTCCGCCTCCTTTCTCTTTTCACACTATCTCGTCGTCTTGAGTTGACCCCTCCCTTCATTAACTGTTTCCCATTACGTCGCCTTCTCTTGCTGTTTGCAAGTTGTACCTCATTCCCTTTTCGTTATACCGTCGTTGTTGAAAGTCCGTTGTCTGGCGAGACTACGGAAGGTTCTCTTTGCTCTTCTCAACATTAACCATTAATTTTCCAGTGGTTACCTCCGCTTCACAGCTATCAATCATTTTAACTACTAAGGTATGTACCTTCTGGAAGTAAGTATCTATCTTTTGCATGAGCTCCTCCTCGGCCGATCCAAGATGGCTATGGATCTGTAATACATATAGACATCCACATACATATATATACTCATGCTGATGACCATGTCGTTGTCCACAGAAAAACAACATGTCCTTAACCGATATGAGAAAAGCTTGGGCTATGAGTGTTAAAACTACCGATTCTGCACCTGAAGCCGTGATGTCTGTCTCCGGCTCTAACGATACGGTCAGTCCCGACCAGACCATGGTGGACATGTCCATGCTGAGTAACGAGACTACCCTTGTTGGTTCCCCTGCATGCTCAAACACCCAGAAGCAGTCTGGCAATGAGTTGACTTGCATGGTCTGCAATGTTTCTCCAACTGACAAAGTCCACCTTGATGCCCATCTCAATTCTAAAGCCCACCAGAACGCTGTCAATCAATTACGCGTTGCTTCGGACAACAACGCCTCGTCTAGGCAAAAGTTGGAAAGCTTTATTGCCTGGTGTGAATACCACCACGTTGAACTCCCCAGTCTTGTGCTTGACATGTCCAAGCAAAATCGTAACATTCGCGGCCGCCGTGACGGCTACCTGAACTCAGCTCACTATGTAACTGTAGGTTGATAAACTTGGTTTACATGCATGGATGCTAATAAATTTACCTAAAACAGGAACAAGCTCGTCGTTTCACCGCTGCCGATCCCTACCGCGGCATGTACTATGATGGGCTCCCTTCCATGTCAGAGGCCTTTAACCCTCACCGCGTTCCACAGTACCTTCAAGGCCCGACTTACTTTCCGCAGATCCAGCCTCACTTGGCCAGTATTCCACCTGATCAGCCGATCGAGTCCATCGAGCGTGATGAGGAGGAGGTTAAGGACGGAGGCTCAGACAATGGCATTGAATACCGCCCTTACGGCCGCCAGCATGTCCCTCACCGCGCTTCAAACAAAAAGTTCACCATTCATGGTAAATACTCGGCCACAATCGTCAAAGTTAAACGTGGCTTTAACACCTTTGCCGGAGTCAAAGATCGTGAGCCTCCTCAGCTAAAGGGTTTATGCCTTCCCGGAATAGGTATCTGGGATTCGGCTACCCCTTCGCAGCGCCGTTATCGCAACCAGCGCAAGGGAAACGAGGCTGTCAAACGTATTGAGCAATTGGCAAGCATGGTCAAAACCACCGAAGAAGTTTGGAACCTTGCCATGCAAAAGGAGCGTGAGCGTCATATTTATGATATTCCTTCCAGTCCTAACAGTCCTGTTCTCGCAGTAAGTCAAGGCTGATTTTCGCCGGGTCTGACGAAAACATGTGACTGACTCTATCTTGTAACTAAGCAGCCTATGGTTCGTCCGCCTCCCTGTGTCATGGAACCTGCTGCCTTCCTTTTGTCTGCAATTGATGGTCGTACGAATGCAAAGGAGCCCGGCTCCAATCTTGCCCTTGACGGCCATAGTGCGCAGGATGAGTACCGTCCTGAAGATCCTATCTTGAACAAACAAATGCCTATGACGAAGACAGGAGAGGCTGAGTGCCATCAGTCTTCTATAATGACCTCCAAGGAGCAGGAGTCCAGCATTCCTTACAGCAGTCATCAAGGCCTGGGCATGTTTAATAACAACAGTGTCCTCCCGCCTCTTCATCCTTCTCCTGCTAGCCTGGCATACCACACTATCGACCAAAACATGATTAACAAGTATGCCTGCTTTAACGCTTTTGAAAACATGAGCCTGAATATGCTAACACTGCATTTTTAGTCTGTCGCTTCCCTCTGTATTGTACCAGGTGCCTGGCAACAGTATGCAGGATAGCTCCAAGGAGAAGGAGCCTGAACCTAAGATTTCGTATCATGAGATGTTGCCCTCGTTCTTGTATAACCTGGCATCTCTCAAGAACGATGAGAGTTCTCGTTAAACATGCTTTTTGGCAACTGTACGACCTATGACCTTCCTGTCCGACTTGAATAAACCGCTCTGAAGTCCCTACCCCTGATATTATTCACTTTTCTTCTTTTGGTTGCTGTTTCTCTTTCTTTTTTATCTTTCACGTCATTCATTGTATGGCAAACATAAAACTACAACAAAAAATAAAACAAAAAAGCCCATGGGGCTTATTTGTGAGTATCATCCTTCTATACAAATAGATAAAGCAAACAAGGAAATGCACTAACTAAGAAACAAGTTACGATCATTTAACGAGCTTCATGAACTTACGGTTGAACTGAATAGGCTAGGCTGGCGTTGAAAAAAATAAAAAAAACATAAAAAAGAAAATAGGCTGAGAGCGGGCATTAACTAAGCGCAATGTGTAGGCTTAATTACAAAGACGGAAGAACATGCTGCAATAATTTGTTTTTAGATGAGATTTCAAATCATGAGACCCGTATAACCATTCATAAATATGTGTACTATTTCTAAACAATCTACAGTTCTTCAATGCTGCGCACTAAGTAGTTTAGAGCGTTGTCCTCCTCGCTATTTGCATACTCATCACCACCGGGGCTATTGACAAGCGCTACTAGGGCTCGAGCAGCGGCAGCCAGATGACGTTTTCGGATATCTGTCTCAAGCTCAGTGCTCTTGGTCTGAGCAACGGCAAGCACACGCTGTGGAACGCGGGCCAATCTAGCGACGTTTAGGCCGTAAGAGCGATGAGCCATGCCCTCAGCCACCTCATACAAAAAGGTGATTTCCTCCTCTCCGTCTGCATTTGTGTGTGCTGCAAAGCGCATATGCACATTCTTGACGGCCGGGCTTAGGGCGTCTGCTACGCGAGCTAAATTCTGGTAGTGTGTGATGAACAACGTCAGGCAGCGGGTGGTGGTGGCTACGTGGTGTAGAACGGCCTGGGCCAGGGCGGCACCATCGTGGGTGCTGGTGCCCCGGCCGAGTTCGTCAAGGATAACCAAGCTGCGGGGGCCGGCAGCACGCAGAATACTGGCGGTCTCAGACATCTCGACCATGAAGGTACTTTCACCGGCAAAGAGGTTGTCGCGTGCTCCCATGCGCGTGTATATAGAGTCGAGAAGAGTCAGCGTGGCGGATGTGGCGGGCACAAAAGAGCCTATTTGCGCGAGGATAATAAGCAGAGCTACGGCTCGCACAAACGACGATTTGCCGCCCATGTTTGGCCCGGTTATGAGGTGAGTGAGAACAGGCTCGGCGCTGGATGGGGGGGATATGGCCCCGAGCGCCGTATTGAAGGGTATGTAGCCCGTGGGGAGAGTGTGGTGGGCAATGGGGTGGCAGCCATTTTGAATGTGCACGCTGGGCGAGTCAGAAGGGGGCAATAGCGTAGCCCGTACATACCCTGACTGGGCAGCCACCTTGGAAAGAGAAAGTAAACAATCTAGCGAGGCCAATGAGGTGACAACATCTCGGTAGATCTGGTAAAAGGCGGCGATTTCTACCAGGAGGTCCTTGTACGCATCGTTGCAGGCGGCAGCTAGAGCTTCCTTGTGGCGATCGCGTTCGCTGATTAAGCGAATGACTTGGGGAGTGTGGAAGCGGGCGACCTTTTTTGTGCCGCTGATCTTGATCCATGATGCTGGCACGCGACTGACTTCTGAGTTGGCCACCTCAACGAGATACTCAACTCCCGAAACCGTGACAAAATTGATGGGGCTTTTGGAGCGCAAGGCACTGGCTATGGAGTCTTTTTGCCCTGCAAGTCCCGCTTCGACACTCACAATCCCAGACTGGTGTTCTTTCATGCGATTCGTGTGCTCTTCTTCACGTAGAAAATTAAGCATGTCATCCTCTAGAGCTGCCTTGAGGTTGATTTTGTCCAGAAAAATTGTCACGCTATCCCGGATCTCCGAGAAAGATAAAACGGCTTTGCGCAGCAGAGGGGACGTATACCCAGTTTGCTCGGGTGAGGCTATGGATTCATACTCCATGCTAATGCGTTGGAGAGTTTGTAACAAGGCCAGGAGCTCCTTGGGTTTGCATTTCCCATAGTACAGGCGGATCAAGCTCCGCTCGAGATCTATTCGGATTGCAAAAAGCAATGACTCGAGCTGGACCAGATGTGGCAAGCCTCGGCTTTTAAAAAGCTCCTCCACAGCGTCCGTTCTCTCTATTAGTGCCTCATAGTCCAGCAACGGACGCCCGATCCATTTGCGCAACAACCTTCTTCCAAAGCGGGTCATGGTCTTGTCGAGCGCCCACATCAGACTGCCTTGTTCTTTATTATCGGTGGCATTGCGGTATATCTCGAGACTCTCCAAGGTTGTACCATTCAATAACATATGTGTGCGCTGGGAAAAAGGAGTGAAGTTTTTTGTTAGATCGAATACGTGCTCCAGGCCATATTCTGTCAAATGCGTGATCATGGCCGATAAGCACACTTTGATGGGTGGAGGTAGGCGCAGCACAGCATTAAGTAGGTTTTGCAAAGTTCTGTCGGTGGAATTGGCCTGGGCTTTGTCAGCATAGAACTGCGTTACGTGAGATGAAGCCGCCGAGACCAAGGTTTCGGGCTTGCTGTCTGTAGAGACACGCTCGATGCGAGTTTGATCACCAAATACATTGCTGTCAGTGCCTGATAGATGCTGAAGTAGCTTCTCTGTTGCCTTCGTCATATGACCCACGAGCAGGAACTCGCAGGGCGAAATGTGCAAAAGTCGAGTTTCAATTTCGCTGCGCATGAAGCCATCTTCAAACGCGTCATAGATGATATCACCAGTACTCGGCTGGACGGCAATCATGCCCACATTTGCTTTTTCATCTGCACCAAGAGATCCTTTTACCGGAGTCTCGAAAAGACACAGCAGGTATCCACCGGCGGTGCCTCCAAAGTTTGTGGTGCTTGAACTTCGCACATCGCCCTCATCAATATCCTCAACACAGGTGCCTTTGGTGTAGAGGTTGGTCAACTTGCGTTCAAACGGAGCATTCCGGTTATCGCCAGATTTCTTGAGAGCAGCAGTCTCAACCTGACGCACCAAGCCGACCTTATACCCTGCATTGATCAGTCGTTTCAAGTGTACGTTGACACGAAAAACAGGAATGCTAGCCTTTGCAAATTTGTTGCGATCGATATGGGCTTCAGAGGGGTCTAAAAGCAGAAGGAGGGAGATGTTAGTTTCTAGAAGTTTCGTACGAGAGATGGGAAAAAAGTCTTACCGTCATCATAGCGTAGTCTACCAGAAATACACATGAGACCAAGGGTCTTAGATGCTGTTCTGGCGTCCTCACCGAAGAATTGGAACCTGTAACCAACCTCTACCAAGAGAATTGCATCCATATGTTTCCGCTTGATATCTAGGTACTGCTGAAGCATGGGCGTGAGCTTCTTCGAGGCTGGCCCTTTTTTAGCAGCGCCCTTTTTGCCCGGGTGTTCATCCTCTTCTTCTGCTTCCTCTTCATCCTCGCCCTCAATGCCACCATTGTTTTCCGGTGTTTCGAGACTTTTCCAACCCCAGCCTCGGCCTCGGCCTAGAGCGACAGTACTATTTGGATTGCCTAATTTTTTTACGTATTTCTCATGCCTAGCTATCCGCTCCTCGCACTCTTTTGGTGTCATGGAGCTGAAATACACATCGTGATTAGAATTGGAAGCAAAGTACTCTGGTCGCGGTCCTAGGGAAGGGGGAGCTTCTGCTCCGGAACATGTGCCTGCTGGCGTGGGCAAGAGCGCATTGTCGGCCTCAGTTTGAGCATCTTCGTTCTCGTTTTTCTTGTCGTCATCATCGTCGTCGGTTATGGTCCGGGCTGTGACGCTCGAGCCACCCGTCTTTTTCGGTTTCTTGACCGGCTTGTCGGGACTGCCATTGCCATTGTGACTTATGTCTGAGCGATGGCGTTTGCGCACAGGCAGACAGGGAGATGATGGGATGTTGGAGGTGGTGGGAGCATCCTGGGAAGAAGGAGCCGATTGAGCATTAGCATTGGAGCTGCTCTTAGGGGAGAAGAAGCTTGTAAGCGACTGTTGCTTGGACGCCCGCTGTTTACTGGATTTTGAGGGTGTTGGAGCCATTGCAAAAGGGAATAGGTCTCTACCCTAATATTAAAAAGATAGATACAGCCAAGATTGATGGAAAGGAATAAGAAAGAAGATCTGGTAGCACAGCATATGCTATAGACTTGCCTTGAGTCTCGTGCCTAGAATGGTAGGTGCGCGACAGCAACGTGTAGAGTTGGTTGCCCATGGTTATAACCCTAAATGACAGAGCTCCAGACCCTAATACCACATTCCCTTTTCAATGCTAACCCTAGTACCTAGTCCCACACCTAACGTCGTGCTCTTAGGATCGTCGTTGGCCTGAGCTTCATAGTCATGCCATTATTGCCTGTTGCAATGTTGCAGCAGTGCAACTTAACATCAATAGCTTGCAGATTTCCGATGAGATCATTGTATCTCGTGCTTGAATCTGCCCACTTTTTGCTCCCTTTGTACAGGCCTAAATGAGAAACTTGGCGTTTTCATTTCTATAAGACAAGCGTACTCAACCTTGATGAGATTCAGAATTTATTGACTTGAGTCACTATCACTGTCTACCCGCATTATTCCATTTGCATCTTAGCTTTGCCTTATAATGAACTCTTCTGCCATGGCCAAGTCTGTTTGTATTATTGGTAAGTCTCCCAAGTCCACGTCTGCTGCTGTTTGTGTGCTATAACTCCAGTGCTAACAGTGAATCAGGAGCCGGACCTTCAGGTCTTGTTGCTGCCAAGACGCTGCTGCACAATGCCCCTAAAAACACTTTCGAGGTGACTATCTTTGACTCTAAATCACGTGTTGCTGGTCTTTGGCCTACCTCGCGCTCTGATTTCGATGGCGTCGTTCACCCGCTCATGAGCACGAACATTAGCAAACACATGCAAGTCTTTAGTGATCTGGCCTGGCATCCTGACACACCGGAGTTCCCTCGTGCGTGGATGGTTGGCCGTTATTTGCAGCGCTATGTCGCCAAATATCCCGGTGCATGCATTAAGCTTGGCCATCGTGTTATTCGTACTGAGCTAAATGCTAATCAAACATGGAATGTGACTGTGCGCGAGGTTGAGAACGGCGTTGAAACAGCCCTGACCTTTGATCACATAATTGTTGCCTCTGGGTTCTTTGGGACACCGCGGGTTCCTTCAGGCGTCTCGCCCACCCCTTCTGTGCCAGTGATTCACAGCACCAAATATCGTGATCTGAATAGCCTTCTGGGCACCTTGGCGCCACGCCAGGGCAATATTGTTGTAGTTGGTGGCCAGCTTTCTGGTGTAGAAACTGCAGCGACAATTGCCATGCATGTTTCTAGCATGAAGAACCTTCCTGGGCATACGCCAGTGCCTACTGACTTGTCAGTCCATCACATTGTTCAACGGCCGACCTGGATCTTCCCGCCCTATCTTCCCGCGCAGCCTCGCTCGCCAGAGTCCTCGTCTACTACCACACCAGCCTCGCCGTTTGTGCCTATGGATCTTGTATTTGGTAATAGAAACATGCGGGCTGGAAATTTAACCAACACCCAAGGACACATCACTCCCGAGGCAGCAGCACGAATCACGAATCTCTACCAGTCCTTCCTAGGCGACCAAGGTCTCACATGCGAAGCTCTCAAGATCCCTAGCGAGGCCCGCAGCAACCCACCCCAGATTGCTATTAGTGATTTTTATTCAGGATTTGTCCGCGCTGGCCAAATTGACATTTCAACCGGCTATTTCAGCGGCTTGGATGGCACAACGGTGACACTTTCTACTGGCGAGACTATCACAAATGTCGCTGCCGTCGTTTTTGCTACCGGTTTTGATGCATCTGTCAACATTTCTATGCTACCCGAGGCTGTGCTGAAGGCCATCTCGTATAAGCCTGAGAATCGCAACCTGCCTGTTGCATTGGGCTTCCATGGTGTGCATCACCCTGATTTCGAGACCCTCGGATTTGTCGGGTTTTACCGTTCTCCGTATTGGTCTGTGATGGAAATGCAGGCACGCGTTCTTGCTGCTCTGTGGTCACCCGGTAATTCGAGGCCAGCTTCATTGCTAGAAGCACTCAAGAACGATGCTTCTCTAGTCCAGGCACAGGCCCTCCAGTCTGATCCCCGGTGCTCGCAGTTTCCCATGGGCGATGCAATGTACATCACGGCTCAATATGCTTCTGCTCTTGGACTGTCTTTACATGACCCCGTTGGGCCTTGTTTATCGGTTGCTGGTTACTTGGATAAGCCAATGGATATAAGGGTGCCATCACGGCACATCTCAGCCTATGCATCTAAGGAGTCGATTGACGAGAATGAGGCTGCCCTAGAGCAGGCATATAGTGATATTCGCAGTGCTCTTAGTGGGACTAAAAATGTCGCTCGTGCTGTATTCCGCGACTTGCTTGGCACCTGGAAACTCGAACGTTTGCTTGATAGCAAAAGCCCGTCATACCCTAGTGGCCAATTCAATGGCACCGCGACATTTAGTATACGAGCTGGTACGTCCCATGGCTTAAAACTCGCGCAGGGCATCGATGAGCTTACCGAGAGCAAGGACAAAGCCCATGATGAGCTGACGGCACAGAGTCGATTGGACTTTATTACCGAGTATGTGTATTATGAGACTGGCATGTTTACTGCTAGCAATGGGCTTGAGTTCCAGGCTTCGCGACACTACATCTGGCGCTATGACGAAGTCGACGATGCATTAAGTGTGTGGTTTGCTTCGACCAAGGACAGTCTTGAAGTCGACTATCTCTTCCACAATATCAAGTTCCAGCCCCTTGTCGATAAGGAAACAGGCCTGACGAGCTCCAAGTGGAGAGCTAATGCAGGACATCTTTGCATTGATGACTTTTACAGCGCTGAGTATGAGTTTAACTTCAATGGCGTCAATCTGCATGATTGGTGTCTGGCGTATGGAGTAAAGGGCCCTAACAAGGACTACCGCTTGGCGGCTAGTTACACTCGTATTTAAAGGCTGTTTTCCCATGAGTGGATGTACATATATGTATAGACAAATATGTGTGTTGCTAAAAGACATGTTATACTTTTAAGAGGTCCATGAAGACCATTAGGCTTATACGGCCTGGAATTAAATTAACTAAAATAACAAATATATGTTCCTTTTTCATTGCAGCATTACTGTTATTTCATTGGCCCGCTATCTTATCTACAAGCGTTATTGTTACGGCTCCGAAAAGACTTGCACTTCTACTAGAGCTACAAGTCGCGAGTTGCTCGGCGTTTGCTGGCGCCCATATTCATCACTTCGCCCGCCCGATTCCGCACTCCGTCTATCATAGCTTTGAAGATGCCCTGTCTCTTAGCTGGACTTGTTCCGGTCGGGATGCCAAGGCCGCTGTTTGCGCTGTTGCCGATACTGGCACCAGGGCTGGTTGTGATATGACTACTCGTAGTCATTGTTGGGAGGACATGGTCGTTTGCTGACAGGCTGATGAAGAGGCAGAATGGTACAAGCCAGATGATAATACCAAAGAATGAGGCTATTTGTGGAAAGGTCGGTAGGGTGGGCTGGTCGTACAAGGAGCCGGTAGCAAGGTGCTTCTTGAGATAGATTTCTTGGAAATTCGAGAAGTAACGGAACCATAGAAAATGGTTTGTCAAAACAAGTGCTGTATTGTATGGAATAGCCAGGTTAGAAATCCATCATCTGTGCTAAAAACGAGCGCATCTTCCGTGTCAGAGGAATGAGATGACTTACCAATAGAGGCTAGAAATGTCGGGTTCGTCATGTTCACAAAGGGGAATTTCTTCAGGTTTCCATAGTAAACGAGATGTGATCCGATTGTTAATAGAGACAGATGGATAGGGAAACCATCAAAGAGCATCAGCAACACTTGTAATGCCATAACGCTGAATATTAATCTGCTGATTATGCGCTTCGTGACGACAGTGTGTTCTTCGATAAGCTCCGAGATATAGTACAAACCGGTTGCTATAAGGGCGACTAGGAATTAGCTTCAGGCAGAGAAAAGAGGGAGCTATGGATACCCATAATGTTGTGCTCAAAACTCGTCTATCGCGGCATGGGCAACAAGATGACGGCTGTGACTTAAGGACATACCAATGGCAATAGTGAGGAAGACAAAAGCCAGAATCGAGCCGACATACCCAACCAATGGGAAAATCCACATGTTGACTAGCCAGATCTATGTGACGAGTGTGGAATGGGACGTTGATCGGATTGCGAAAGAATTATGGTCAGGACAAAGAGAGACTGCCGCAGATGGAGTGGGCGAGAAGTAGCCAAGGTTGGGGCAGGGGCGATGCTCAAGGAGTCAAGCAACAGATGGATTGGGATGCGAAAAGTGTAGAGAGAGAGAAGCAAAAGATGGCGGGATGGTGATGAGAAAAAAGAGTTTGAAAAATTCAAATCGCGTTAAATCTTTCTCTTCTGTAGAAGAAGCTCGTGGAACCGATTAGAATGGAGTGAGGACAAGCAGAGGAAGGCACAAACATCATATTGGTGAAGCTTAGGTGGAAGCTTCGTGTGGATGGACCACTCTACACTGGCTGGAGATTTAGCTCCAAGGTAGTCCACATTAATGCCAGAAGTAGCTTTACTTGGAGACTTGGATGAGGGGCAGTTTGCTACTTGCTGCTATTGCCCGAGTGTGCTACAGGGGAGGGGCATTTACACATTCTCTTGAGCCCAATATGCTTGTGTATGTTTTGGAGATGGTAGAGGATTACTAGTAGTCGAATTGTGATTGAGGTTCTTTCAGCCATGCCCGCCCTCTGTTAAGCAGCGGTTTGCTCTTGTTTGTCTCTGAAGCCGTAAAACCCTAGCAGCCTTGCTGACGCCATGCCCTGATAAGTTGGTCCTTATCGATAAACAAAGATCCTCTATCAAATTGGTGCAGCAATTAATGTGCCCCACCTAAAAAATTACTACCTCCTGGGAAGTTTGCTGTTATCGATAAGCCTGGCAATGGAAAGAAGACTCGACCCGGCCTATGTATCGATGACGATAGGCGGAGGTTGACCTGCAACCTTTGGCTTTGTATTCTAAGAAGAAAGACATCCCTCCCTTCACTGCCTGGCGCTTATAATAGCCTATCACCGCAAGAACCACACCCTTTTTCGCCATGTCTAGACCCGAGGACTCTCTGTAAGAATACCCTTGTACATTCATGATGTGCTGCCATGCTGAGGCTTCACTCTCACGACTCAACCACTTCCTCCAGACCGGAATTATGATGGCTGGTTAATCTCTGACGTGAGAGCCGCTTACTGACTTCAGCCTATAGTGCGGCCGATATCCACTACGATGACGTCGAGGCACGCAAATACACCACTAACTCGCGTATCCAGAACATTCAAGCCTCCATGACTCGCCGTGCTCTAGAGCTTCTCGATCTCAAAACCCCGTCACTTATCCTTGATGTAGGCTGTGGCAGTGGTCTCTCTGGCGAAATTCTTTCGGCCGAAGGCCCTGAGGAGGGCGGCCCACACACTTGGATCGGCATGGATCTATCTCCAAGTATGCTCGATATTGCACTGCAGCGAGACGTTGAGGGTGATTTGATTCTCGCTGATATCGGCCAGGGTGTTCCATTTCGAGCGGGCTCCTTTGATGCTGCCATCAGTATCTCCGCCATCCAGTGGCTGTGTGCCGCTGAGAGCAGCGACACCTCGCCTGAGGGCCGCCTGACTCGTTTCTTCAACACTCTATACGCCTCTATCCGCCGCGGTGGGCGTGCTGTCTGCCAATTCTACCCTAAGAATGACGTGCAGCGCTCTATGATTACCCAGGCCGCAGTGCGTGCCGGCTTTGGTGCTGGTATTCTTGAGGACGACCCAGGCACCAAGAACGTAAAGTTATATCTTGTGCTCACAGTTGGCTCGACAGCCACGCAAGATGTGGGTGGTGACATTACGGGAATTGTCAAGGACATGGATGGTGTCCAAGTGCTCGATCCTCGCAAGGTCGGGGCTAACAAGAAACTGGCCGAAGCTAAGAAGGGCAGCAAGGCATGGATTGTCAAGCGCAAGGAACGGCTGGAGCGCAAGGGCCGTGTTGTCAAGGCCACAACCAAGTATACAGGTCGGACTCGCCGCCCCAAGTTCTAGTCTACATTGCTGAACCTGTCGTGGAGTTAGGCCCGGATGCCGTTGTGTAGTTTTGGTTTCATGTTTATTAGCAGTGATTTCTGGATGTTTCTATGTTTTTACGTTTTTGTTTCTTTGCATTGGGGTTTGGGCACATAAAAAAATGAAGTTGTTTGTAAGGAAGGGAGAAGCATCCAAGCTGGCCAGGCTGAGGTCACTTCTTCCAATACAATGTTTTTGGTCTAGATCATGAGAATTTGCCTTCTTTGCACCACGGGTATGTCCTGGGTTTTCTATCAAACGTCTTTACGATTTCCATGCACTAGGAATTTACACATTCTCTTTTTTTGCTGTGACTCGATCAGTCATGTTGTTGACACTACCGTAACTAACCAGTGGGTATCTCTAGCTAAGTCCTTTATATTAATCTTCCAAGCCTATTGAATTTATCACATGTAAATTTATGTTGTTAGTTTGAGTATGTGAACCCGGAAAACGAAGCAAAAAAGCAGATAGGAGAGGAGGGAAAGAACTTTGAGTCATGTGAAGTAGTAGTGTGAAAACAAAACCAAGACAAAAAGAACGAACAAAAAGAAAGGGAAAAGGGAGAGAGAAAACAAGCCCGCTGTACTGTCATGAATCGATAAACGAGAAGGAATTCAAAATGGAGCAAAACGCCGAAGAGGGTGTTCTCGTGAGAGATTGAAAAACAGCTCTGAGTCCTGGTGAACAGAAAGGAAGAGGAACAAGCACTGCAAGCAAAGAAAACAAAGAGAAAGAAAAGAAGAGTAGCAGAAGCAAAAGAATGTTTAGACAAAAATCCCCGAAAAAAACAATCAGTGTGTTTAGCAAGGACAATGTAATCAAGGGACAAAGTGACAGTAATCTAGACATGGCGTTTCGAAAGGGCAAAGTCTGAGGGATGGCCTAGAATAGATAGACATAAACGCACAATAAGAGAGCATGTATGTACAGAACCATTGCATGGCACCGTCAAGGATAATCAAATGAGGGTATTGACAGCCCAGCGACGGGAAGCATAGCAAGCAAACAGCAAGACAGATTGAGAGTCACACTCTCGATAGAACAAGACAAGACACATACATTGCTGATTGAAAGAATCTCAATAGACAAAAGAAGATAAGGGAAAGAAGAAAAAAAAATGAGTTGACAAGGAGACAAAGGAAATTGAGTGGAAGGGGAGTGAAGAAAGGGGGAGAAAGGGACAAAAAAGAAAAGCAAATACTGCGACTGCTCATGGAGAAGCCCTAGGAGAATCAAACGTAAAGCGCCCCGATCCAAACAAACAACGATTGACTGAATACATAGATCCTATGATCGTAATAAGAGAACAGAAACAACTTGAACGCCGTTATGAGAAAGCCCCCTGATGGTGATGGTAGTGGTGGTGTGGTCGTACAACCATAACCATGGTGAACATGACGAAAGCAAAAACCCAGATGCCGAGAAGTGATAACTGCCTTAGAGAAGTTGTCTAAGAAGGAAAGAATATTCGGAAACAAAAGGAAAAAAAGAAAATGCGCTCCGAGTTGGTGGGTGGACATCCATCGTCATGGTTCATTCAGATGCGTAAGAAAAAGGACGCGGAAAGCTTTTGTTTAATTTACTACAGGATACGAAGAAAAGGTTAGCGAGACTAGGACTTTTGTGGATTTGAGTATACTTGGGTGGAGGGGGAACGGTAGCGTACCTGAGGGGGACCAGCAGGGTTGGCACCGTTCATGGGTCCGCCAGCGCCACCGTTAGGGGGCATAGGGCCACCGGCGCCAGCACCGGCGCCGCCAGGGCCGCCGGGGCCGAAGGGAGGAGCACCATAAGGAGGTCCACCACCCATGTAGTGAGGCGGGGGAGGGGCGGGACGGTAAGGGGTACCCACACCGGAGTTGTTCTGCGAGCGGCCCCAGCTCAGACGGACGCGAGAGTTACCGATAGGGTAACCCTGCATCTGGTTAATGGCCATTTCAGCGGCATGGCGATGAACGAACTGGACAAAGCCGCATCCCTTGCCAGGGGGAATCTTGACATAGGTGATTTCTCCAAAACCCTGGAAAAAAGAGCGGAGCTCGTCCTCAGTGACATAGCCACTGAGACCACCGACAAAGACAGTGGTGTTGTTGGGGTCGGTGAACTGGTTCATCTGGTTGCCGGGATTGTAGTTGCCATAGGGGCCGTTGTTGAAGGGCATGGGCCAGCCCATCTGGGACTGAGGACCATTGCCCATCATGGGGCCACCCTGGTTGGGCATGTTGTGGTGACCAAAGCCGTGAGAGCGGTTCTTGGGAGTAGCAGTCGAAATGCGCATAGGGCGGTTACCACAGTAGACACCCTGCATTTCGACTAGGGCACGCTGCTGATCGTTTTCGTCCGAGAAGCGAACGAATCCATAACCGCGGCTCTGACCGGACATGGCGTCAGTCATGATCTTGGCCGACTTGCAC
This sequence comes from Ceratocystis ficicola, assembly GCA_038407015.1. Lineage (NCBI taxonomy): Eukaryota > Fungi > Ascomycota > Sordariomycetes > Microascales > Ceratocystidaceae > Ceratocystis > Ceratocystis ficicola. The sequence continues at coordinate 15,077 of JAZBQP010000246.1, read as the reverse complement.
GAGGGGAAACGAGCCTGGAAAAGAGAGACCAGGACGTATTCGTTGACCTCGGGACCAAGGTCGCCGACAAAAATGGAGAACTCAGGGCCACGATCGTCGCGACGGTCAACGAGACCACCGCCAGAAGCCCAGTTGAGCTTGAAGACACGAGAAGAGTTGGGAACAGGGGAGCCGTTTAGGCCTAGAGCCTTGTTGGCAGCCTCAGGGCCTTGGAATTCGACGAAGCAGTAGCCAGCGCTGTGGTTACAACAAAGACAAGATTAGCACGACTGGGCTGGAGATGGTTGAAATGCCTTGTTTCCTCCGTTCTTCCATTCATTCTTCAATATACATACCCGGAGGACTTGTCACGGATAACCTTAACCTGGACGTTTTCGCCAGCGGAGCTCATCCAAACGCCCTTGATGAAGTTCTCGTCCATCCATGCCTCGAGCTCACCCATCCTAAACAGAAGTTAGCAAGACGACTTGTTGTATTGAGAAGCCCATTTGGGTGTTGCTCACCAAAGGGTGCTCTTGGCGGGCTGCTCAGAGGAGGCGCCCATGGGGGCAATCTCAGAGGGAGATCCAGTGGGAGCGGGGTTAGGGAAGCTCATAGTGACAATTCAAAGAAACTAAAATGCAGAGTGTTAGAAAAATACAGAGCTGTAAAGAGGATGTTGCAGAGGGGGACGGACCTTAAAAAAAGAGAAAAAAATGTCGATCGAAAAGAACCCAAAAACACCGATAAGCAGATAAAATCAGGAACCTGGAAGAGAACAAACATGTTAGATTAGGGAATTACCAAGTGAGTGAGCAGAGAATGCCAGGTAAATGACACATGTCATAGATGTTCAGGCCATATCAGGTATGAGGTTGTACAAGGAATGTGTGATTTCAACGAGGTCGAAGATGAGCCAGGTTGATTCGATGATGAATCGGCGGAGAGTGCTTGGTAATGGAGAATACGAACGACTGCGGCATTGCAGCCTAAGAGGAAAGTAGGGAGGAACTGGGCAGGCAAACTTCGGTGACGATATCAAGAGCCACTAGGTTCAAGAAGAGTTGGTTGGTTGGTTGGCAAATTGATTCATCCATCCTTCCATGTCACGAAAGGCTCAGAAATGATGCATTTTTTCTTATTTGATCGGGTGAAACCAAGCAAGACGTAATGTGATAAAACGATAGCGACAGAGCGAATTGCGAGGTCCCTGGATGGTGAGATTCCGGAATAGTCAAATCAATCCAAGTGACCAAGAAAAAAAAGCAGTGCAGTGTAGTGCAGTGTGGTGCAGTGTGGTGCAGTGCAGCCAGTGTTGTGTAATGTGTTAGGCCTTGGTGACATATTCAGAGCACAGGTTTGAGAGCAAGGATAAGGATGGTGACTGATGGAGGGGTAGCTCATAAGGCGTGGGAGGGATCGACAAGGTGGGTGGGTGGTTGTGGGAAGCGCATTGAGACCAGAGCGGGGAGTGGAAAAATTTGGCTGGCAAGCAAGACTAGAAAAAGAGACTAAGTGGTAAACTGAGATCGGAGAACACAAGTCGACGACAGGACATTGAGAAAAAAAAGCAGGAGACAGTGCAGATTGTGGCAATAGGGCAACGCAGTTATGTCGAGACGGAAGGGCTTTGATGAGGTCTGGGGACGAAGTAATACAGCGCAACTGGGTCGTGATGACTATCGCGATTGCTATGATGACTGCATCATCACATCACGATGGTGGGATGTTGGCAATAGCATCGGGTGGATGGATAGATGGACGAGATGCAGTACGGCGCTGGGAGTGAGTCAAGCGAAGCGATGGCAGCGACGAGAAAAAAAATTGTAGACTCACTTTTGAGCGAAGGCAGAAAGAAACACACAAGTTCAATCACAGAAAGACACAAAACCACCAAAAGAAGTGTGCGCGAAAGAAAAGAAAAAAAGTGAAGGAAAGATGCGAGAAGACAAGGGAAAATTTTGGCAGCTCGCGGAGGGAAAAAAGAAGAAGAGCTAGAAAAGAGGAAAGGAAAACGAAGAGGATGATAAGGGAAGAGTTTGTTTGTCGAAACAAAAGCCAGGCCGTTTTGGGGGTTTTGGGGGCTTTGGGGGCGTTTGTGTGTTAGATTTTAGTGCTAACTGAGATTGTAGCGCGTGAATAGTGCAGGTAGCGTCAGCTAGCTAGGCTGCAGCTGGGGCAGTAGTGGGTGGAAAATTGGTGGGTTGTGTGGACAAGCAGGGAGCGGCAAGAGGGCAGTAAGAACAGATGGATTTTTCTTTGACTTTTCCTTCTTGCCTTTCCTGTGGGTGGGTGGGGGTAAGGTGGGTGGATTTTCTCGATTCTGATTGAGCGATGGGATTTGACAAAAATGCACGGCCCACGACGATAATTGGCGGATATCTTACTGTGGAGAAGACTTGAATGTAAGGCAAGGCACGATGGAGAAAAAAGAACCAACAAAAAAAAGAAGCCGAATAAGGCCCAGTATTTAATTCTACGGTGCCAGCAGACAATGAATAGCCAAGACACACAATATGATATATGGGAACTAAATAGGGCAGCCAAAAATAGCTGAGCAAAAGCAAGGGAGACTCATTCCCTCATTCGGTGGAAACTGGCAGATGAGGCAGGCACGCACTACAAAGCGACAAAGAAAGAAAACCACAGAAGCTTTTAATGAGCTGGTGAACTATGCTACAATAGCCTTCCTAGGGAAAAGGCATGTCCGAAATTACAGCCGCCTCTCTCCTTCGGGCGCGTGCTTGCTCTCTTCTCTCTTTTTCTCTGGGCTGCATTTGTGTTATTGCATACATGCAACTGTGATCCTGCCTAACAGGGCTTCTCGACTTTAGAGCTGTCCTGAGACCACAAGGGAGGCTCACATCCAGTCACCTACAGATCAAATATTAATAACCAACCAGCCTAGCCCGTTGTCTATGCAATCATCCACTTCGTCCCTTCTTCAGCTCGATTCCCATTCTCCGCTAGGGAACCAGAATTGTCAGGCAGTGTGAAATTTCCGCGCTAGATAAAGACGCGCCTAATTTCTTCGAGAACAGCACACTAATTTGGTCACAATACTGATCTGTCAGGCCGTTTTTGCCGTCTAGAACAGAAGACGCTCACAGAATCATGTAGAAGGAGCAAGGAGCAAAGCGAGCGTTTGCTCTGCCTGCCGACATTCTCCCGGAGGCTGACTTACTAAGCTGATGGACTGATGATGGGAAATCTAAAAGAAGCATCAAATGAATGGATGTTATACGAGTAGTCAAGATAGCAAGGAAGGCAGATGCTTCTATTGACATGGGAGCAGTTGCAACAAAGCAACATAATCCAATACAGCCCAGACTTACTGCGAAATAGGGCTCGCCTCGCCCAACTTGCCTCGCCTGTTACCTTGACAAACTGGGCCGCTATTCTTGTCACGTGACCCAAACTAAGGTGCTGTTCTTGCGTCACCTCTTGCTCTCAAGGCAAGCTAGAGTCCCAAATCCAAAACTATAAACGAAGAGGGGCTTTGAGGTCGACGGTCCGAATTGAGGCCAAGAGAACTGCAACTTGGCGGTTTGTTTTGCGATTGATTCTTATCTCTTCTGGCTCTCCTTTGCTATTGAAATAAAACAGCGTCCCATCACTCCCCCACTCCCAGTGATGCAGGCCATTTCTTCCGTACTCCTCAAGCTCTTCCTCTCAAATATACACGTCCCTTGAGCTTTTTCGCCCTTTTTGCTGCCAGTTTTCCTCTCGTCTACACAACCATTGCCATTCTTGTCGAAGGAAAAACCCGTGTGATAGCTTTGCAGCAGCGACCATCTATCTGCCCAAAGATCCGCCGTTGTTTCGCCCCTGCATTTTTCAGTCAGCTACATCTTCACAACCCTTGAACTCTCGCCTTTGGATACCCTTCCCCAGTGGAATATCCCACCTCCTCGATACCATATTCCTTATCTCTACTAACGACTGCTACCAATCGCTGTATTTGCCATGGATAACGTTGCACTATTCTCTGACATAACCGGCATGACGGAAGCCGTTGCCGAGGGCTATCTTCGCATGGCAGAAGATAACCTCGAGTCTGCCGTTCAGTTATATTATGACAACCCCGAGCTTCACCACAGCTTCAATACCGCCAACAACTTGACCAACAATTCTCAACAGAGACCACGAGCTGCCCTTCATGAAGACGAAGATGGAGTTATTCATCTAGACGATAGTGATGAAGAAGCATCGGATATCGACATGAACAACGACTTTGATGCAATTAACCAGGACGACGACCATATCATAGCCTCCCGAATAGCAGCACAGGCCCAAGCAGATGAAGATGCCGCTATGGCTAAGAAGCTCCAGGAAGAGCTCTATGCTGAAAACGGTGCTCAAGACTCAGGCCATGACATCAGAGCACCGATTGCCAGCCGCACCGAGACGCTGGTTGGGGGCTGGAACGACTTTGATGAAGATAGCACTGAAATGAATTTTCTAGCGGAAATGGACCGCCGGAGACGCGCTAGGCAAGGTAACAATAAACCATTTATTGCATTCATCTAAGCAAAGTCTACATACAATGCTAACTTTACCCAGCTGCAAGCTCTAACCCCTTCGCACAATCTATATGGGATGACTCAGGCCCCAGCCCAATTCCTACCCGCGACCCCGAAACTGGGCAGAGCACCTCCCGATCACAAAGACTTGCGCAGTTATTTCGGCCTCCCTTTGAACTAATGGCACGTTTTAGCTGGGAAGACGCCCGCGACGAGGGAAAAGAGCAGAAGAAGTGGCTCCTAGTTAATCTGCAAGACATGAGCAACTTCCAATGCCAAGCACTAAATCGAGACATCTGGCGCGACCAGACAGTAAAGGATCTAATTCAAGAGCACTTTATTTTCCTACAATATGCCAAAGACGACATCAACGCCGAGCAATACATTACGTTCTACTTCCCCGGCCAGCAACATGAAAATCAGGACCTGTATCCTCATGTCTCCATCATCGACCCTCGGACAGGGGAACAAGTCAAGATATGGAGTGGAACCCCATTCCCTTCTAGCTCAGAGTTCTGCAGTCAATTAGCCGAGTTCCTAGACCGCTACAGTTTATCAGCCAACAGCAAGAACCCCGTCGCAAAGAAAGTAAACAAGACATCAGCTCCCGACTTTGACCGCATGACTGAGGAGGAAATGCTTGAGATGGCGCTTATGAATAGCCTTGGCGAAAACAAGGAGGGCGATCCTGCGGCATCTGCAGCCCCTGCTATCGTTGACCCCGACTCCCTTACAAGACTAGATACGCCAGAGGCACCACCAGCTACTGAGCTATCTGCGTGGGATAACATTGCATCTGACCAGCCACATGTCGAGCCGGAAAACAATCCCGCTATGGTTACTCGCATCCAGTTCCGCCATGCTTCTGGACGGGTTATTCGCCGGTTCAGTCTAGAAGATCGAGTTGAGCGATTGTACCAATGGCTCAAGGCTGAACCATTAGAAGGAAATGCTGCTGGTGCAGAGTTTGAGCTTAAACAAATGCCCCAAGGCAAAGATCTTATTGGTCTTTTGGATCAAACTATTGCTGACGTGGGCTTGAAACAGGGCACGGTGATGGTGGAATATATCTAAGAGTACTGCAGGAGAGGAGTTCAAGGACTAAGCAAAACAAAGCCTCGGCGCAGGCAAGTTTGGACAACACAGACGCAGTCAGGCTTGGCAATAATCAAGACTTACAGTATTTTATTTTACATAAGAATGCCTAGCTCAAAGAAGGCCTTTTTTGGCTCTGCCCGCATGCAAACAACTGCTGCTCCTCTCGATGGAAACTCGAGTTAGAATCATGCTTTGCCATCCGTAAGGGAATAGTGATGTTGATGTCTTGATGAGCCTAACCAATCACAGCTATGTGGTATGATGCAAGACGGACTGCACTTTCGATTCGTCGAAGAGCTGTGGGACTACAAAACAACCTATTCTTTTTAGTAGTCGTTCATTCTTTTGTCATATTGTGCTAGCACTATCTCCGGCCCCTAACACCTCCCGCCGCACCAGTGGTTACGATAGAAGGAACAGGCAAAGATACTACAAGAGTGCGTCAGGAAGGAAACCATACTGACTTACATCTCGCAGGCCAACAATTCCTAGTTTCCTAAAGTGGCATGGCTCGATTTTTAATCAAGTAGTAATATGGACCATAGCGTGAGACTGCATGTGACGATACTAGAAAGCGGTGTTTGAACTATGCTTCTGGAGCCTCATCTTTCATACAAGATCTTTCATCTTATATCCACTGTTTTCCACATTGGGTACGTGAATAACCAAGACATTATGTGACAAAATGTATATGTATAAGGCTGTACACGGAAGCACAGAAACGAAGCTTTCAACATCAAGAGCTAGAACACGAGAGAAAAAGATCCCGAAGGAAATTAATCAATAAAACACCATTTTCAGATGTGGCTCAGGAACACTGCGTGGTACAACAGCCAAGCCAATATGGAGCAGAAGGAAGCTTTTCAAGTCGAGAGAAAGCCAGTAATTGATCGATTCGAGGGTTTGCTGGACATCCTATGTTTTCTACTAGGTATATACACGGCCAACTCACATACATCTTTGCATAGCCACTAGTACACGCTGCATGTCACTTTACACATCAGATCGCTTCTCTCTCTAACAATCTCGGAGAAAGCTCTGCCCCCACCACCTGCTCACGATCTTTCCTTGTTTATCAGCTGCCTTCTCCCTTCGTTTATTTTATTAGCCTAGCCGTGTTATACCCAAGTAGAAAGAGAAAGCACCAACGTGTTGTGCCTACCTCTTCGGTTAGCCTCCTGCCCTGCCACTACACCACATATGGTAACTCTATGCCTGTCTGTGCCTTGCCTATCCTGCGTCATCAAAGCCAAACGGAGAACTTGACGGCAACCCTATGTCTCCTCATTTTCTTTCTTCTTTCTTCTTTCTATTTTCTTTCCTTGCCTGTTCTTGTTTCTGTCGTCCCCATCATTATACATCCCCAGCTCTCATTTTTTGTCTTGCAAATTTGTTCTGCCCTGTCTCGCTATTCTGTGCCTTGGAAACACTAACATCTACAAATGTCTACGTCTGCCCTATCGGCTATATTTTTTTCCTCTCCAACCTGGGAATCGCCCATTCTTATCTCACGTCTTTATTCAATCGTGCCAGAATAGACGCTGTAATTATCTCTGCCACTATCCATATTCTCTTTGTCACCATTGGCGTCTATTGGTTCCCATCGACAAATCACAAATCAAAAATTCAGCCTCCCTGCATTAATCCAATCTCGAGATACCTCCCAGAAGGAAACCCAACAAGGAAAAGTAAACAAACCAAAAAACCTTGCTAGCCAGACTCAAGCAAAACAAATAAAGTCGACCTAGCATCAAGTGGGAACCCGAGAACCGCACGTTGCAGTTTTCTAGGTTTTGCTGCTCTCGAGCGTCACCGCCTTTGTACCTGACTGGATTTTGGTCTCTATACTCTTTTCTTTTTTTTCCTTGGGGTATTTTTCGTCTCTCTGTGCTGTGTTGTGGCTTTTAACCGTTTGCTAGACAACAATAGCGTTATATACGCACCTTGTTATTACCTGCACTGCCAATCGGTTCTCCGAATAAAGTGATCTCGAAAAAAAAAAACAAAACAATCCATTCCCCCAATCGCGTCTGGACCTCTCCAATCCCCAGTCAAGTCACCACTTGTGTTTTATCTACGACCTCTCGTTTGTTCCGTACACAGTAGCAACCGTTATCATTACCTTCCTTTGTTCCAGCCAACGCAAGCTACCTTGAACCTTCCATTGTCAACTGTATCACGATCCCAATCAGATTCCTACAGAGATTTGCAACACCTCGCCACTAATAACTTCAACAAATCTGGCCTTGCCCTTGATCCAGCGCATTCCAGCTAACGAACCATGGCCGATCGCTCCCATGATGAGCGCAATGAGGCTTTGGACCCTGAGTTGCTGTACTCAAAGGAGTATTGCATTGGTAAGGTCTAGGCCAAGCCTGCTGTACAATTTTTATCAACACTATTAACTCTAACATGTGAACATTTGTTTATCTAGGTGGAGGAAGCTTTGGAAAGGTCTATAAGGGGTGAGTCCTTTCGTCCTTACATCCTTCCGTAGACCTCAAAACGTCTCGGTGCAGTAGCAGAAGACTCTCCATGCTAACACTATGTTTGTGAACAGTGTTGACAAACGAACTGGCCAGCCGGTTGCAATCAAAGTTATCGATATTGAAAGCGCCGAAGACGAAGTCGAGGATATCATCCAGGAAATTGCCATCCTTTCCGAATTACAGTCCCCATACGTTACCAAGTATTATGGCTCATATGCCAAGGGTGCTGAGCTATGGATCGTTATGGAGTTCTGCTCTGGCGGAAGTTGCGCTGACCTCATGAAACCAGGCTTGATTGGGGAGGAATATATTGCGATTATCATGCGAGAACTGCTTCTTGGACTTGACTATCTACACTCCGACAAAAAGCTGCATCGTGACGTCAAAGGTAAGCCGAGATCGCCTCATGCTATCATGTCCTTGATCTAAATCAATATTCTCTAGCTAACATTTCCCTTTCTTCCCACACAAGCCGCCAATGTACTGCTTAGCTCCAATGGGCAAGTAAAACTTGCTGACTTTGGTGTGTCTGGCCAGCTGTCCGCTACAATGACCAAGAAAAACACATTTGTAGGCACGCCATTTTGGATGGCTCCGGAGGTCATCAAACAGTCCGGTTATGACCACAGGGCTGATGTCTGGTCACTCGGCATCACTGCCCTAGAATTGGCGAATGGTGAGCCGCCATATGCCGATATTCATCCCATGAAGGTTCTCTTCCTCATCCCCAAAAACCCACCCCCCAGACTAGAAGGAAGCTTTACCAAAACTTTCAAAGACTTCATTGAGGTCTGCCTACAACGCGACCCCAAAGAGAGACCAACCGCGCGCGAGCTTCTCCGACATCCTTTCATTAAGAAGGCCAAGAAAACTTCGTACCTAACGGAGCTGATTGAGAGATATAGCCGTTACGCTGCAACTCATAAAACCGATGACGACGATATCATGGACTCCCACGAGGACAATATAGCTGCTTCATCCATGCGTGTTGATGAAGATATGTGGGACTTTGGCACTGTTCGTTTAGTTAGCGATCGGGGAAACATTGTCCACAGACCAGATATGGATGCCATCGCTGGTCCTACAGCTAATTCTCGGCCCTCGAGGCCGTTAGAACCAGAAAACAGGCTAGGAAATCGTGCTGTTAGTCCTTCCAAGAAGCGTGATTATGATTTCGGGTCATCAGACACTGTCAAGGTAGACGGCACTATGAAACAATCTTCACCGCAAAGGAAGCCCTTACAGCCAGTGCTCAACTTGGTATCTAGTTCACCAACTAAGCCATACTATCCCCCACCTTTACCATCCCCCACTCGCGTAACTGTTCAACCTCCAACACGGATTGAAACCCCGACGCGCAGTAATCGGCATGACCCAGTATCCATACACCAATCGCCAGATTACGATAGAGTCTTGCAGGAGGAGCTCCAACGAGATCTCGACCGTATTAACCTGGCGTCCGCAATCCAACCGAGTAATCACCATGATCACAGTCAAAACCAGCCTCCGCCTGTGCCCATCCACTCCAATAGAATATTAGCTGAAGCCCAAAACAGCCAATCGCAAACACGCCAACATGCAAACCATTCACCATCTCAGCCGATTAATTCGCACGCCTTGCCTCAGCCATCTTCAAGGGCCCCGAAATTGGCACCACTGAGTCTTGCTGAGATTCCACCCTTCCGGGGACCTCCGACACCTCAACATATGCCACAGCAGTTGAAGCAAGCTCAACCGCAATTTAGCCATCATCAAAAGTCTCGTGATATCACTCCAGTAGGGCTACCTAATAAGATGTCTGCCCCTACGCATGGCCTACAGTCCAAGGCTCAGCTACCTTCAGAACCCTTGACGCCTTCATCTTTTCCGCCCCCAGCCTCGCCCCCATCAAATGGTGAGCTTGACGCGTTGAATGATGTGATATTTCCTGCTTTGGAGGAAGCCCTGAAGCGTCGTCAGATTCGGCTGCAGCAAGCTTTCCGTCCAAATAGCCAGGTTACACCGCGGCAGCAAAGGTCCGAGGCAGCTCACGAAAAAGTCCGGAAACTTGTTTACAAGCTAGCACATGTATGTAAGGAGATTGACCATTACGACAAGGCCGAACCGGTTGGGATGGGCCGTGATGTTGGAACTTTCCTAGAGGGTTTGCTGGAAGAAATTCTTGTCAGGGTAGAGCCTTTGGACGAAGAAGAAGTTGCTGCAGTGGCGCACCAACAACAGCAGCAATCTCACCACCAACAAGCTGGGCTTCATGGGGTATAGAAACGAGGTGACGAAGCGAATGGGCTATGATGAGTAATGATATCTGATGATTGGTGGCCAATCGTGTAGACAAACGATTGAGAATACGATTTTCTGTAAAGTGAAAATAATACATTAAATTACAGGCTGTGTCCTGTCAAGCATTAATAGGAAAGATAAAGAACTGCTTTTCATGATGCGAACAAAAGGCCTTCCGTGCCCTGAGCGAACGATGTCAATTGTAGACAAAGGACAGGATTAATAGCCCCTAAATGAAATCATGGAAACTGCAGAGAGCTGCACCTGCCGACAGCTGTCGGATCGAGCTTATTTTGTCTACTAGCTTTGGCTGCCAAGACAAGTCAGCACCGACCTTAATCTGCTATCTCAAACCCAAGACTTGGAAACCATTTGTGCCTCTTGTTTCTGCTTCGTGAAGGAGGCTGATGCGTTCTTGAAATTTCTTGTGTTGTTTGGACACGGTCATCGAGCTAGAGTCAGAGTAGAGACCTTTATAAGAAAAACAAGGCAAGCGTTGCACTGTCACAATACATACATACCTTCTACCTTGGATTATCATCACTGTTTTTGCTTTCCTGCTACTCTAGTGAGTGGTTCGTTCTCGCTGACCCCTCTCTTTCGATCTTTCTCATGCCCGCACTTACTATCTTAGCTTCATGAAGATATAGTTGTCTACACCTAATTATTTGACTGCTACTCGATTAGCTGGTTGACTGGTGGTTGTCCAGTCCTAAGCTTGATTATTGACAGGCTTTTAAAATTCATCATCACAATTGTCGCGGTCATAGCCGTTTTAGCCTATTTGGGCCCGATCATTATCGATAAAGACTCCTACATCAGGTTGTTTCTATCGTGATTATTTATTCTCTCTTGGCCACCACTCCGAATTGAACAATACGATTACGATTTGCAACTAGCCCCATCCGTTCTTTGCTTGGAAGAACGTGGGTCGTATATCGCAAATATTCATCTTTTAGTATAATTGGCCAATCTCTTTTCTTCTCTTAATCGCTTGCTATCATGGCTACCTTTGACCGTCTGGAGTCTGAGGACCAATTTTGGCAGGGTGAGTCTCTCCATGTCCGCCCCATGCCGGCTTATCCCCGTCATCATTTCAATCATACGATCTGGCTTGCGTTGATTCTCAAGGGCTCGAAACGCTAATAATTAGAATGCCAATATTTGCAGCGCTTGATGATTGTCTGACGAAACGATGCCGAACCAACGAGCTGATAGATCATACTCTCCGAACATGGCTTTACTTGGTTGCTGCTGTGCGTGATGCTCTTCTCCACTCGGAGGATGACGTCGCAAATTGCGCTCATAAGCTTATGGGCAGTCTTGTGTTCGACGAAAACAAAGACTATGTTCGTCAGCAACTTATCTCAAATTTGCTGCAAGAAGACGAGTGTGCGCCTCTGCACGTGGTAGCCTGGTTTATGCTTCTGGATGGCCGATTAAATCCCGAACTTTTCCGGCTCATGATACAGAATGCATCCTTTCCTCGACTTACTGAGCTTATTTCTCGCCATGGCAGAGGCCACGGAGATGCCAGACTTCATCGTCTGCTACTGGAGTTGATGTTTGAAATGTCACGTATTGAACGGCTACGACGAGAAGACTTAGTTCGCATTGATGACGCATTTGTGGCACATTTACTGCAAGCCATAGACAGCGTATCTGACGATGCTCATGACAACCCTACTATCAAGGTATTGGTGAGTTGAGATTGACAGAACCATGGATTCACTGCGACGTTATTTGCCCATCTAATATTTATTGATCTAGCTGGTTTTAAACGAGCAATACATGTTGGCATCAACTTCTGTAGCAACCGTGTCTAGTACTCAGGAGACCCCACCTGAAGCGCCACTCACCAACCGTGTCATCAAACTCTTGAGCTTGGAAGGCTCATCATATCGCAATTTTGGAGAAAATATCATTATGCTGCTCAACCGCGAGGCAGAAACATCATATCAGCTGCTTATTCTTAAGGTGCTATATCTTCTGTTTACCAACAGAACTACCTATGAATATTTCTACACCAACGACCTTAAAGTGCTGGTCGACATCATTCTGCGGAACCTTATGGACCTTCCAGAAGACAAAGCCTCACTGCGACATACGTATCTGCGTGTTTTGTATCCCTTGCTTGCCCATACACAGCTCAACCAACCGCACTCCCATTACAAACGAGAAGATATCCTGGCGATTCTCAGCTTGGTCGCGGGACAAGCTGGGTCTATCAACGCCCATTTCGCACCAACCGATGAGACAACACTTCGGTTGGTCGAGAGAGTGCGGAATGTCGAGTGGCTTCGAGATGCAGTGCCTGCTAGTGGCGGGGAGAGCCGATTGGAATTAGGTCACTGTGAAAAAGCTAATAGTCTCCTAGAACCTGAAACTGATGGTTCCCAGGAGAACTTAGCGCTGAATAAAGCTAGCGATGCTCGCAAAATGGACAAGGGCCTTGCACAACGCCTACTAGGAATGAGCCTTTCGCCGTCAGAGACCAGTAGTATGGTCAGTGTCAGTGATGTTGCTGCTGTGCAAGAAAAGCCAGGCGTGACAACTCCTAGCCGTATAGCGGTTTTAGGCGGTGAACTACCAAACGTGAGCATTGATGGCGTTGTAGCCGGAGAGCTTCCCACCGGGGTTATATCTAACTCGGGTACCCCATCACGAGCAAACAGTCTCACACCAGCTGAAGCCCCTGTTATTGCCATCCAACATGCCTCCCCATCTCCAACTCCCTCGGGTGCTGCTTCCATTACATCTAGAACCTCTTCATTAGGATCGATTGTCCCGGGACGTCTTAAAAAACCACGACCACAAGTTCCCAAGCATCGACATGGAGTGCTCATCGGACACCACACCAAGCATGGCGGTGGCCATCATTCTACTACTACGGCTTCGGCAACAACGATTCCATCAAAAACAGCCACTTCAGAGAAAGCGGCGGCAGTGTCAGCTAATCAAATACCAACCTCGCATGAACTAGGAATTCCCAATGATGCTGGTGCAGTCTCGTCGGTTACAAATAGTGCTTCGATAACAAGCAAGGCCATGCCTAAAAGAATTCCGCCCAAGGCGCCTCCACCTCGGCGACAGCGGCTATCCAAGCCGTCTATTGATAGTCTAGCATTAGCTGCACAGCAAAGTTTTAAAAATTGAGCAGAGTAGGGTCAAGACTAAGAAAATTACGATTTTGTAGAGGACGAAGAACAGAACTGGAACGAGCCGGCCAGACACGGATGTAGGAATGAAAATCAAATTGTCCATAGAGCTCTGAAGCGAACATAATAGCCCCAGCAGAAATATATTATTTGTTAAAAGTAACTGGAATTCAAAGAATGTTTGGATGGTTGTGTGCCCATATCAAACGCCGTTTTTGATTGTTTGGACTGGACTCGACGGAGAATGTATTAGGGTGGGTGGCTACGTTGGCCTTGCGCTTTTGTATTCTTTCACATCTACATTCTGTTGTTTCTAGCAATATGGCTGGACGGGATTAGTACTACCGATCTGCTCGTTTATCTTATTCAACTTTCATCTACTGGTCTTTTATAGCAATATGGACAAAGAAAGTACGGTGTTATGGTGTTGTATTCTTATCATCTACCTACTATGGCTTGGCAATGATATGATGGAAAACAAACTGAAAATAGGAAGTTTGATTTATTCGAAGTTTTTTACCTACTGTTCTTCTACAGAAATACGGCACCGGGCTTTGGGCAGTAGTGGCTTAGATGATGTCGTCTTTCGACAGCACTTTTGGATGGTCTGCAGTTGTAGTAGATGCACTCATAGACACCTATGATTGAAGAATTCATGATGCCCATTATTGAAGTCTTCATGACGCGCTCTAGCTGTCAGGATATGTCTCAGTTCTGTCTCGTCAACGCCCTTGTAGTTGGGCACATTGATGGGGGACGACAGGGAACGAATGCTTTGAAGTTGGCGGGCGGTATCCTTCCTGATCTTTCCATCCCTCTCCGTGTTCCGTACGTAGTTGGCTCCCCTCCACTTTTGTGCTCCAGATGAACTAATGAGAGGTTTTAGATTCGTTCCGTGACACTCTAGTTTTGCTTGTGCGTCGGCATGTTTGTTATCCCCAGGCTTACATGACTTGGGACTCACAGCACCTGCAGTTTTCTTCCGGGGCTCTCATCATTTCAGAGGCCTAGGATTCGTTATATTTTGTCCACGATGTCCTGAGAGTGCTGCTTCATCCGTGCGGGTTGTGTAAGCAATCCACCACTCCTCGGGCGTCTAGACAGAGCTAGATTTCCTCGGAATCTGTACGTGTCACGGCCAGTTTTGCGACTTTGTAGGCTTCGTACGTTTCTGCATTTACTACCCCACCCCCATCTACTTGCCTGGAGCTGTGCGTTCCGTATCTAGGGTAGCTGTATTTGCAGTGTGATCTATCCTGCTCCTGTGTTCCATTTGCGTCTTTAGAGCCGTCTGAGTAGGCTATAAGCGTCCCCAAGGAGGAAGGGGGACATGCCTACTTCCTCTTTGCCCCTTTCTTTGCCGAGGCACTGTTCTCCTTTCTTCTTAGATAGGATCTTGAACTTGAATGTGTTTTACGTCTACCTTGAACTTGAACTTGAATATATTTAACGTCTACGGGAATCACAGAGATCAAACGACGCCGGACTGGTTACCGGACAGAATTAACCCTCTGCAAGGTTCACTATAGAGGTTTGCCGAGCGAAGCGCA
>JAZBQP010000245.1:0-38257 GCA_038407015.1 Ceratocystis ficicola | reverse complement strand
GTCCCCCCCCCCCCCCCCCCCTCCCCGAAAAAAAAATCACCCCTAGTCAGCAAACCTCGTATTCCCAGCCCTATTTTCCAGACAGCCGCCAGGCGATAATTATGTAGTTTACCGTGTGTATGTGTGTGTGTTGCCATCATTGTTGCGTAGCGCATACATGTTGAGTGGCGTCCCACACACGTCCCACTTCTTCAAAATAAGGCCTACACCTCTTGTGGCAGAACACCCATGATGAAGGGGTTGACACCCTACCACCTCATCCTCATGAGTTCAAACATGAAAGGAATGAAGTCTTGAGAGAGTGTGTAGCATGTATAGTAGAGCTTTGATAAATCAACCGATTCAAACCTACAAGATCTATTCTACAATCATTCAACAGAAAATGTGGCTGTGGCTGATGAACAGGAACCAACATAGCCAGGCGAGAGAACATGTAACGCAAAGCGAAACAACCAGCCGAAACATTCCACTCTTGAACATAGAGGTGTAGAAACAAACATGCAGTGGCTGCTGTCATGGCCGGGCTGATCATCATTCTTCCTGTTGTCTTTGCTTATGACAATCAATGACGTACATGACTAGAAATCAACCTGGCATCCTGAGTTCTATTCCAGCATCCTAGCATTGCTCCCAGTCTCGGGCTTCTCAAGCTGGCCCGAAGAAAGACCCGTCCGTCTGATCCTCCTCCTGCTTCTTCTTCTTCTCCTCCTTCTCCTCCTTCGCCTCCTCCTCCTTCTTCTTCTTCTTCTCCTCCTTTCTGTTATCTCCTTCCTCTTTGGCCTCATTCCTTTCAAGTGTTTGCCCCCATTACCTAGTTCATCGCCATAAATTTCTATAGCTTGCCCTAGGTTTTACCGGACTCTGATTCAAACAAATGCAGAAAACCTCAGTGCAAATGCCCAGCAGAATGCTGCTACATCCATAACAAAGGAACTATAGCCACAAAGATGGTAACGGTTCCTAGCTTTGCTAGATGGTTCCAAAGATTTGATGTTACAAACAGCAATCAGAGTGTTGGTCTGGTTCTGTTCTCCTTCATGTCCCTTATCCTAGTCAACTGGCTATAAGCGCAATGCGCAATGCGCAGTACACAAAGACGGCTGGTTCAGGGAAACGGAAAAAGGAAAATAGGAAGGAAAAAAACGTAGGGGCCCTGACCCGAGGTTCTTGTCCAGCTCTAAGTCAGCTTTGGGGCAAATTCTACCAAGCACGGGCTCTCTATTTTTCTTTTTTTTCCTGCTCGCTTCTTTGTTCCCCTATTAGTTGGCTGCGCTCCTAGCATCTCCTACTCGCATTGTAGCCCTAGAAGGGGGAGGGAGGGAGGGAGCTAATACGTTTCCAAGATTCAACGAGATACTACTCTCGCATCAAGCCACTCGATGCTCCGTGATCATCAGACAACATGGTTGGGCCTGGCCAAAAATAGAATGTCTTCCACCTTGTCTCTGCCTCTGTCGATAGTGCGCTTACAGTTATAGTTTGCATCAGAAACTTGGAGTCGGGTTCATGGTCTGGTTGAACCTCTTTTTTACTCCTTAGAATCCCAACCTCCGCCCGTCCTACTTCCTAGAGCGCGTCATGGTGGCAACAGAAGAGAAACCGGGGCTTAGCCAGGGCTTGGAAGGACTGGTCACTTGCTTCTGTAATACTCTATTCGAACAGCTGCTTGTGGCTTTGACTTTCACGTGGCTTTTGTGCTACTTTTGCCCTGTCTGGCCTCTAAGCCTGATGCCCTCATCGTTCGTCTCTTCTGTGTCCATGATGTTTGATATCCATGCCACATTCCGTGGATCATGTCTCTCTTGATCCGTTGCCAACTTTAATCGACTTCATGTGTAAGTAAAGCCCAGTATTGCTTTCGGCCTTCCGAACAAAAGGAGGCCCATCAAAAAAGCACATCGCCTTGACATCAGGAAAATTAAGCCAGCCAGTACCCATAGCGTTCTTCCCGCATAGACCAACGGGAATTTACACAGCTCCGACTTTTTTGCACTTATTACTAAGAGGTGAGGTTCGTTGACTGCTTGTAGCTAGCGCTGTTTTTTTTCCTCTGTCCAGCTTTTGTCTTTCTTTGCGCCCGTCCGTTCCCGTGCGTTCTTCCAGCTATTGCTGTTATTCACGTTGTAACAAAACTGCCTGATAGTGGATATTGAGCTTTCGCTGCACCTTTCCTTCTCATCGGCCCTATTCGGCTTATGTTTGGCGGGACAAATACCAGCCAAACCTGTTGAAGCCAAAATGGCTCGACTTAACCTTGTTAGACATTGTGTTGAATTGTTTTAGAAGGCAGTCAGCCAACTTGTCTTGGCTGGGACTAGCTTGGTTGCCTTGGTGGGAGGCCGTGGTTGAATGTCTCATTGCACACCGAGCCAAAGCCACAACACAAGCAAAGAGTTAAGCTTGCTGCTGTATTAGTATGCCACGTCTTGTACATGCGCACCAATCTCCCCTATGGATAGCAGATATTGATGTACCAGGCTTACCTTCCTTACATATGCACAAATGCACAAATGCACCACGCACAACACACGCCAGTTCCGGGCGGAGGGAGCATGGCATAGATGACTTGTCGGTTTGAAATTTGGAGGTGTACACTGACCTGGGTTCTATAGTGGGCGGAATATCTTCCGGCGATGCTAAAAACCCACTGATTTCTCACAATTCATAGCCATAGTTATACGCTGTGTGTAATAAAGAATTCAGTGGATAACGGTTGGTTTTTGAGTTCTATAGACACATTAATCCGTGACCTATGAGGCAGAGTCTGTGGAACACATGTAGCAGGGTTTGACCCTAATAAATATCAACGTTGGGACAATGAAGAAGAAAAAAAAAAAAAAAAGGAAATAGAAGCGTTACAAGTTCGAGTTGTGCCAATCAATCGAAAGTCATCTGATGTGGTCCGGAGAATAAAAAGAATCGCGCAATTGCCTCCGTTCTTTTGGTTGGATTTCTTCAGGGAAGCTGCTCTATTGACTAAAAGCCGCCGATGTCCTCCTCCTTGCCATTCTTCTTGTCCTGCTATTCCCTAGTTCCTGAGGAAAGTGCATGTGGCTTTGCTAGGCCATGCTTGGCGGGTGAAGTTGAGAGGAAAACAAACAAGCAAACAAGGCAACTGCGTGAGATATAAGAAAAACCGCTAGACAAACGGGCGAGAACCAGAAGGATTCCGTGAGAAACAAGCTGCAGCTAATAATAGCATATTGCTTTTGCACACCCCCATCCCCAGTTTATCCCTGTACTTATCCCAAGTTGTTAGCACCATGTGTTAATCCCATAAGTGGTTGGTGTTATTTTCAACCACCCAAGAGGGGGTCAACGTCAATGCTCAGGCAAAGAGCAAAAAGTCAGGGAGAAAATGCTACATCTGTTACTCTTGTTTGTCATACTTTCATGCAACTGAGAGTTGAACATTTTCAAGGCCTCACTTTTCTACAGCCTTTGGTCGCTGCATGAAAGACCGTCAGTTTGCTGCATTTCCATGTACTAAAACATAATGCTTGGCGCTTTTTTTTTTTTCTAGGCATTTGGGTCATTACAACATTGACATGATATGTTAACGAACATATGAACCCAAGCTTGGGAAAAACAAGAAGGAAACCGACCGTCAGATGGCTGGCTGGACAGAAAAAAACAAAGTCAGTTTCCCCCTTCCCTCCCCCTCCAAATTCTCTTGAAAGGTTCATAGAACCTGGAGCAGACAGCCCGCCTGAAGTGGGTTCGGGTTCCCGTCACGCCAGAGCAACAAGCGAAGTTGTCTCCCTGCTGTCAGACCTTGGTCTTGATTGGTTGTGGCCTGGCCATGAGGTCTGCCAACCTAAACATTAGGAAACCCCCATTTCCCCTAGCAGACAGCATAAGGAACCTTTGCACAGTAGTCACAATGGGTTAATATAACATTAGAAACCTTGGCTCAAGTCCAGTAAAAGAGAAAAGTGCAGAAAAGTAGGATGTTGAAGATGCATGACCTGGCCTTCTAGGGTTGTAAGCACACTTCTTGGTAGCTTTTTTGGCACATCACATTTTCCTCGTCCTTTGCTTCTTTCTCGCGCGCTCTGTTCCTTATCGCTTATGCTTCTACACCCAAGCCTATGATCAAGAAACCAAATCACTGATTGGCGTAGCAAGGACATTGGGCGCCTTTTCAAAAGACCTTTTCTTTTCTCTTTTGCTGTTTCTAGAACAACAAGATCGACGTTCACCTGGAAGGTCGGGTCGGCCTTATCACAAGGGCCACCCACCTCAGGACTTCCACTGGGGAAATTTATCACACTATGTAGGGAATGCTCGCTTTTTGGCCCAGGTTGAACCTGCCTGACGAACGAGCACTCAACAAAAGGAGAAGCCAATCTTCTTCAAGGTTCGCCAGGAAAATCACCTTCTTGTCCTAGCACCACACAACTCTATTAATGGTATATGTAGGGGATTGTTGGCAAGGCTTTTTTCTAGCCCCAAGGCCCCCCGAAAACAGAGGGGTCTAGACAAAAGTGCCGCCCTTGCCCAGTTCTCCTTCTACTTCAAATCCCGGGCAGAATACTGATCAACAAGGTCATTACCAGCCTGGACTTGAACTCGGGACTTGAGATTTCGGATATTGCAACGTTTATTTTTGGTGTAGTTGTAATCTGGCTGATGTTTTTCAACCCTCCATCCAAAGCAACGATGCGCCTTGCGTTTTCATTTTTTATTACTTACTCTTTTACTAGCATCTAGCTTTTACCTCCAGGGAGTCAACCCCTTCTTCTCCCCTGGAATTTTGCGTATCCCACCAGCAGCAACGAAGGCTTGGATGGCGAAAGGGGCTTACAATGTTCATGTTTCTAATAAAAGAAAAAACGACGACAGCAAATTCCGTCGAGGGTCATGATCTACAGAACGCATGGAAAAGAAACTGCTTAGAAACATTTCCGAGACCTAGACCCAGCACTGAGTTAGGCTTACATTGGGCGTTTGCCCCCAATCGACGAACATCAAATACGCAGCAACTAGGACAGCAATGCCGTTGTACCCTGATCTTCCGGGCCTTCCAGCATCGCCTTAGAACCTGGATGGCTGTTCCTCAAGGTCACACAGCACTGCCTGGTATCTATCTCTCTGTTTACTTCTGTCTTTCTTCTATAGTGTGAGGAGTCTAGAAACACGGCCTTCGCTTTTTCTTTGTGTCCCCTCCGTCTCTCCCTCTTCAGCCCAGCGACTAGGAAGAGAGGGGGGCTTCTTTTCGTCTTCTTTTCTTTTGCTAGGTGTTCATGCTGTGCTACAAGACTCTGTCGCTTCTTCACACAAGGTCAGCCTCGGATTTCTCAAAGCTGACTTACCTTAGCAGGAAAGTATCCCCTATTGGTCACCGTTAACTCCATCAGCTTCTAGCCACTGCATTTCGAGCAAGTACAAAGCGCACAAAAGACGGAAACTGAGAGGACACAAGTTCTCGAAGCCACGACTGTGTGAAGTTTGCACGACGAGCACAAATACATGCTATTTTTACTTTACAACTTCGCATCTCTCTAGCATGTAGAAAAGTACAGCACAGTTCAGCAATCACGATTTAGAACAAACAGCCTGAAGTAGAACGTCCTCATATCATGTGCATGTTGATTTGTGTTTCTTGCATTTGCAGTCTTTTGTTCTTCCTTGCGCTCACCTATTGATTTCAGCTATTCAAGCTTGGCTGCAGCTTTCTCATTGTAACCCATAATTTAAGAGCTCTTGGTGAAGATACGATGCTCTAAAGCAGTAACCCTAGCCAATATACCTTTTATTGTTATCGCATGGCCTTGCTGTTCCCCAGCTCCCCTCTTCACTTAACCCCTAACGCCAACGGGGCCCGTTTATTCACAACACGAGTACTTGGGTTTCAGGGCACTTATAGTCGGCAAGCTATTGAATCAAGAAGATAGCAAGAAGGAGAAAAACAAGAGGCTAAGTTTCTATTTTCAGACTGTTGTGGAGGCGCTTTTAAGCCTTGGTCAAGGCAGACAGGCAGGCGCAACAACCCTGTGGGCAAAACCTCCTTGTGAACAGGGTAGTTCTAGGGCTAAATCAAAGCAACAGTCTAAATGGTAAGACAAGGAGAGGAGAGGGGAGGCTGTCCCCTAGCCGACAGGTTTCCCTTCGCAGTCAGAGACAAAGCTAAGCCTACTTTTTCTGATCCCATCCTAGTGCAATCCTTTTTCTGAGAACTTTGCTAGATAGTTTGGACATGACAAATTAACAACGCTGCGATTATGTTAACTCTCTAAGGGGGGGAAGAGGCATTGAAAAACGAAGAAAACGTGGGTCATGTTTTTGACGTGGATCAGGTCCGATAAATACGATTAGTCCGGAGAGTTTATCCCAGGCTTCAAGAGGGGTTTGCATAGTGATGTACTGGGCGGAAACTGCTAGAAAGGCTTTGTGTCTTTTCTGTACTACTCCTGTCGCTAACTTGGATGGATGCCACGATCAACGTTACTTGTCTACTATGCTGCGGTATGCGCCGATTCCCTAGTTGCAAGTCATGAAAGAGGCAAAAAGTTCCTTTGCTGCGAATGACATCACGCGCATAGCACGGTAAATAATACCATCGGGCATTCCATACTAGCACAATGGTTTAGTTGTGCCATCTCAGACACTATTTTTGTAGGATATTTCCTGAGCTAGTGTGCGTGTGTCTACCATTGATGCCTTGCTGCCTATAGACTGTGTCAGCATGCTTTAATATGGCAGCAGATCTAACAATCATGGCATGATGTGCTGTGCATTTGCTAACGGTTTCCTGCTTTCTTTCTATTTGCCTTCGGGCCTTCCTCCCCGATGATTGTCATTGTTTAGGCTGTTGTCGAAATGGAAATAGCTCTTTTTGTGTTCTTTTATTTCTCGGGCCCACTTATTGGACTCGGGACTCGACGATTCGCCGAGTCTAGGCTGTTTGTATTGCTTCCCCATCATCTTTTCATCTTTTAGTCAGAGATGCCATTTTTGCGGAGGCACTTTTTTTTTTTCTTCCTTCCACTTTATGCTTGCACTAATGGGAAAAAAAAATAACTAACATGC
Source organism: Ceratocystis ficicola (assembly GCA_038407015.1). Taxonomy (NCBI): domain Eukaryota; kingdom Fungi; phylum Ascomycota; class Sordariomycetes; order Microascales; family Ceratocystidaceae; genus Ceratocystis; species Ceratocystis ficicola. The sequence goes on along the minus strand of JAZBQP010000245.1, from coordinate 31,225 downwards.
GGAAAGGCTCCTAAACGGTTTAGCTTTGTAAGGACTTATTGTTTTACCTTCAAGTATATTTGACTACCCCTGTTTTCCCGTTCCTTTCTTTTTTTCTTCCTGAAGGATATGGAACCTTTGTAAACTCCAAACTAAAGTTGTCCACAACCCCTCTATTTCCTTTCGCCGGCCAAATCCAACTGGCGGAGAGGACATGCCATGGGTAGGAGTGCAAAGGAGGAAAACTATTGGCCTGTTGAACCCAGGCTATTTTATGTTAGTAGTGGGCTGTTTGTTTGTGTGCCAAGAACAAACTTTTACTAGGTTGTTTCTTGTGGAGCAAAGCTCTTCAAGCAGTCTAGCTCGCTTATCCTCTTTAGGACATACCCACCAAAGAGAGAAAGGACTAGAAAAAAGGCATCAGGGACGAAAAAACGCCCGTCTCAGCTGGACTTTTACAGGCAAGTGATACCGAGAGCACTTGGACAGACAAAAAAGCAGACAGCAAAAAGAAAAGGCCACTACAACTCACGTGAGTGCAAGACACAGTTATCAATGGCCACAGCCTTCACGAGGCGGGCGGAAGCTTATCAGTAGAAGACCAGAATAGTAGTTCCAAAGAACGTCCCAAGCTGCCTAAAGAAAGCCGCTGTGCTCGCACAAAAAAAGTATTTTTTAAAGGAGCATGAAAAACGTCATGGGACTTTTTTTTTCTCAAGCCCACACACCAGTCATCGAATAGAGGCCACGGGATATTCCTCCAGAAAGATGATAGGTTTGACCTGGCGTGTTTTCATTCCTCCTCTTTTGGTAGGGGATTCATTGAGCTTGTGATTTCTTTCTGCGCTCAAGCTCTCCCTGGCTCAACTACTCCGCCTCACATCATATATAAGCAAGCCGCTATTACACAGAGCATCCATTCAAACTGCAACTATCCATGCCGTCTAGCTGTAGCAATGGCAGAAACGACTAGAAACTTGCGCTGATGGGGAAGGGGGGAGGGGTTCAACAGTTGAGCCGGACGCATTATTCAGCTGCTATTGTTACGTGCCACAGTAGAAGGATGATATCGATGTTCATCTCGGTGTCTATAAACGCAGAGAGGCGATATGGGAGGGGGGCTGTGAGAAGCATAGCTACAGGAGTAGGGTAACGAGCGGGGATTGTGGTAAAAAAAGGAAGGCAAGGAAAGGCATAAGTGAAACACTCTCAAGCTCACTGGCCGGCTGTGTACTGGACTGACACTAGTAGATCTTGGTTAGTCTGGATTTGTTTCGGGGATTCCCATCACTGGTACAGCCGCATCACTACCAGTTTTAAGGCTCATTCTAGCCCAAAGCAAGATTCACGATCAAGTCATGCACACCAAGGGCGATGGAAGAAGGGTGTTTGTTTGAATACACATCTTCTGGCTTCTTTTGAGGAGGGATGGGGCAGTGGCAAGGCTTCTTTATTGTAAGAATGGATTTTGACCGGCTTAATATCCCGTGAATTGTTTGAAGGCCGAAGCAGAAGGCTGTTTCCATTCCTCTTTTGAGGCTTGGAGACAAATAAACTGCCAATGTGTATCTTGTCCCAGTTGCTTTTCCACAGTGCCTCCCCCTGGCCCCCACAGCCCCTGTCTTAGAAGATTTCTTTTTTTCCTTGTTCCTCCCTTCTTTTGGGACTTGCTGGGTTTCTTAGTTATTTTGTTAAGTCATCAGGAGGGGTAGCAAGTTTGTTTTGACAACAGAGTTGCTATGTTAGCCTACAAGAGTGTGTGAGCGATTCAAAGAGTATGAGATTAGCACAGGTTTACCTTCCTGTCATCTTTCAGGATGTAGTGACTACCCGCTCTTCACTTTGCCTTGGGCTCCAAGCACTTTCCGTTTTCTTCTTGGCCCAGCCGGCCCGGCCACCTATCTTAGCCCGTCAAAGCCACAGCGTAAGTTACCAGCAGCCAGAAGGAAGAAAAAAAACAAGGTGCGCTTTGGTATAGTCCCAGCCGCAGGCTCTCTCTGTCTGTACTAAGCCTTATTATCCTTACTCTTTTTTAGGGAGAACAGATTAGTAACCTCCAACATGCCCTTATGTCTAGCTCTAATAGGTTCAATTCATGCTAGTACATTGTCTTTTCTTTTTCTTCTCAGCAAGGAAAAATAAAAGGAACAAAACTCAAGACCGAGCGGCCGATTTATGGAGTTAGGTTGGGTCTCTTTGTATCCTTGCAAGAAAGTTTCTTCGATGTTTAGGCCCAGCCCAATGTACTTTCCTATAACCCTTAATCTTGGAGCGCTAAAACTAAACAACTCTGAACATACAAGCCAACCTTGTCTTTTTTCTCTACTGTTGGGTTGGGCGCAGCAACTTGGTGTCGTGGAGTTCCTGCTATGAGGAGGCTATTTAGCATTGAAACGAGGCATGCAATAATGCTCATGCATGTATGTGTGTACATTGTATAAATATGCGTATGATAGACAACCTGGGGCTGGGCTGTCTTTTCACGCTCCTACTCGCGCAAGCTCATGATATCCACTTGAACACCTTTGTTCTTGTCTGCCATCCTCATCCCCATCCCCATCCCCCTGCCCGCCGGCTCACAGTCAGACGGATTGAACTAGCTGGGAGATGGGTGTAGTGCCTCTGTGGCTATAGGCTGTCATTTATTTATTTACTTTGTTCTTTTCTGCCCCAAGCAACATAAGACGGCTAATGACCATTTAGGCATGGCTGGGATGGATGGATTGCACCTGGTAATGAAGAGTTATACCCTGGGGATGGATGGACAGTAGGAGACGACTATAGCCCGTCAAAGGCCGACTGGGGTTAATATCAGCGTGTCCAAAAATATCTCTGACAAGGGGCAATTTGATTATCATGAAAGGGATGAGGCAAAAAGAAGGACAAGAAGGAAGTAGCCTGTTTGTTTAACGTCATTGAGTCTGCATGAGGAGACTGTAAGAGGGAAGAGGGCTTCGCGAACAAGCAAAACTTAGCTAGCGGAATGTGACGTTCCAGAGAATAGCAAGAGAAACGAAAGGAATGGAACTAGTAGGAAAACCCAAAGAAAGTTCTTTTTTCCTTTTGCCCTTTATTTCTTCCTGGGCTGAGTGAGGTTCATGGGGCTATGAAGTCATCAAGTGGAGCACTACTTGGGAATTGATGAAGAAAGCTGATGCTAGCCCACTGATATTGAGTTTTGACTTTATAGTTACTAGGAATAAGGGGGCAAGGAGAGCAATGCGAGAAAGAAAACATTTAGTGGCAGTTACTATTTCTCCGCAACGGAGCTAGAGGGGAAGAAGAAGAAGAAAGAGGAGGAGGAGGAGGAGAAGGAAAAGGGAAAGGAGAAAGAGAGAAGAGGGAGGTGTGCGAATAAGAGCGGGCATAGGAAGTAGTTGCTATGATGAAGCGGCCTCTGGCTTTGGTGTCTATATTTACATGTCTGGGGGGCCTTTGTCCCTATTCCTCTCCTTGCTCGCAGCAGATCAGTCAGATGGCCAGATGCCTTATCAGAAGAGTGGAAGACATCTAGTTGGGAACAGTAGAAAAAGTGAAAAGGGAGCCCGACAGGACAGGTGCAGCAAGGGGCGGCCCATCAAAAGCAAAGAACGAGACTAGCTAGGCGTATGGAAGAAGCAACATTGCAACCTTGCAGCATTGAAACCTTTTTTTTTGTCTCCAAGATCTCATTACTGGCTTGTTATTTCAACGCCTATAGAGCAACACTGCCTTGTAGGACACCATGCCTGGGGTACCCATACAAGTGAGAAGACTTACTACATAGACACCCCAAACACTGGCCCATGACAGCCCCGGTGTCCCTTGTAGCAACCCCACAAGCACATTTACTCACTGATTCACACAGGGTCCTGGGGGGGGGGGGGCAAGACTAAAAATTTACACCACATACTCTTCCCCGTCTCCTTCCCTCCCTCTCTATTGTTGGTTGGAAGGCTGTGTTTCTACGGGCCCTTTTGGCCATTTTCCACGTTTCTTTTTTATCCTCTTCTTCCTATGGTGATGGTGATTTTTTTCTTCCTACCTGCGCTAGGACACAAAGTTGGCCAATCCGAAAAGTCGAACGGCTGGCTTGATAAACGCATTTGAAGGAAGAAAAGGGTAGGAAACTGGGGTGAAATTGATATAGGGGACGGAGTCATTGGTTTGGCCTGCCCAGCAGCAGTAAAAACTGCCTGACAGACTTTCTTGCTGCCTCCCGAAACAATGCTGCAAGCAACCAGCCGACAAGACAACGCACACAACAGAGCATTTATCAATGATATTACGATCATGGTGTGTTTAATAAGAAGAAGAATAAAAGCACAAAATAACAACTGGATGTAGAAAAAGAGCAGGTACGAAAAACAAATGATGGTAAGCACCTCGCTGACCTGACCCAAGTGACTCGAAGGAATAGTACTTGCCTTGCGGGAGGTGCAAAGCGTTCCCGTGCAGGAAGGAGGACAGACAAAAGCAAGTACCTTGTCCATTTACTCATTCGCTGGTTCTTGCCTTTCCTTGTCAGTTGTTTCCAGTTGATTGCTCTTTTTTTTATTTTACATTTTATTTTTCGACCTTTTTTTTTTAATCTCTGGGAAACTGCACACATAAGAGCTGGGACTTTCCCATCCCACAACTCCAGCTTTCCCTTCTCGTTCCCTCCTCCTTCCCTTACCAACACTTCATCTCATTAGCTTTTAACCACATTCGCTTTGTTACTACATACTTATCATCATTCTATATATCCTACTTCATAACTCCTATTTCTCTTTTCCCTTCTTACTTTCCAAGTAAATTTTCTGAGGAAGTCCTCGTCGACTCCTGTCACTCGCTTGAACTAAAACAAAAACCAAAAAAAAAACCCAATCGCTGAAAGAGAACTAAAAACTCACCTTTGAAGCCTCTTCATCCGTACCTTTTATCCTCCACGAGCTTTGTCGATATTGAACCAAATCTCGTTTCTTCTGAACACTCTCCGTCCGTCCCAAGCTCTCGACTCCCTTGTTTGAGATCCAAATCCCCTCCATAGATTTGCCTTGAAACCAGAGCAGCCTCTGCTTCTTTCTTCTTAGTGTCCTTAGAAAAACCATTCGCTTGGTTTTTGTGCACACTTAGAATACATTCCCCCAGTTCTATCTGAGAGAATCATCAAATGTCTCGGGATTCTTATTGAACAGCCTTTTTTTGCTATTCAGTAGCCCACCACACTCGCTTGAAACCCCTCCCCCTCCCCCAACACCAAAAGCCTCTTTCCACCTTGACGACACCCGAAGCTATAATTTCCAAACGTTACTCCTTTGAGATATTCCTCACATCCTTGATATCTCACCTCACAAATCACCCGTGTCTTGCAAAAAATAAGAAAAAACCTATACGCTCGCTACCAACTAAATCCTGCTGGAAGTAGAAGTCTTAAAAGAGCTAGCTCTAAGACTTATATCTTAGTTCCGCGCTACCGTTTTCTATTCTACTTTTTTTTTTTTTTTTTTTTTTTTTGCCTCTATCAAAAGCTTCTGTGGCTCGGAAAGCTTCATAAAGTCGCCGATTTCCACCAGCACTTATTCGAAAGTGTTGCACGACTTGTCTACCATTGCCTACCTTCGCTTCTTTCCGTCAACGGCATCCACCTTTCGTTGCTCGTCTTGTGCCTTGCATTTTTGCTTCTCGCATCTTGCCAAGCCATCAACCACGTCGTGATTCATAGCAGAAAACAAAGAACTAGTAACACTCGTTATATCCTAGTTGTGATCTTCTTGACGTTGATTTGCATCTCAAGTCAACATCAACTCTCCTACTTCTTCGTTTTCTCTTTCAAAAGCCCCTTCACTTCTTTCACAATGGCCGGTCCTGGTGGTGGTCCTCCTCGTCGCAGGTATGTATCAGTAGCTTGAACACCCTCTCTCCATCTTTGCTTTCTTGATGTGGGGTTTAACTAACTCGCGCCTGTAGCCACACAAAGTCCCGCAAGGGCTGTGATGCCTGCAAGCGTCGCCATATCCGCTGTGATGAGACCTTCCCTCAGTGCCTGAACTGCACCAAGCACAAGATCCGCTGTCCCTACAACGACATGCCAATTGACCGGTCGGCTTCGCCCGACAAGGCCGGTCTCGTGTGGGCCGACGATGTGGTCAAGGTTGCTGACCAGTGGCTGAACACCATGGTTTGGCCTTTCCCCATGCTGAACCTCTTCAACTACATTGACCCCAAGAGCCTCAAGCTGGATGACCTTCGTCTGCTGTGCCATCTCTGCCTCGTGTGCAGTGAGCTGGCTTCGCAAAACAACCTTGGTCTCACTGTATGGTCTAGCCAGATGCCCGACATCCTTAGCTTTGCTGCCATGCATCCGTTTGTTATGAACGCTGTCCTGGCTTTCTCCGCCACTCATATGGGCACTATTCAAGACTCGCCTGCTATCCGCAACATGGCTTTCGCTCACCGTGGCAAGGCTCTCAAGGGACTGAGCGAGGCTCTGCAGCTGTTCAACCCGGAGAACTCGGACTCTGTCCTTGCTGCCTCAATGGTGCTTTCATGGCAGACGACTGAATGGTAAGTCCCCGCCTTGCTCTCTCTCATCGTCCATTCTCTTTGACTCAGCTGCCGTCTAACAAACCCCTCCAACAGGCGTGATTGGTCCAAGCACATGAACGGTACTCTTTCTGTAAGTAGTAACCCCCTTAGCATATCGATTGTATCACCAATCCACGCGGTGCCGTTTCCCTAACAATCGTAGATTATCGATCTCATGCGCAAAGGTAGTTACGTTTCCAGCTTCCAAGCCTTTATCGACGAACAGCATGTGACCACTCTTGCTCCTCCTTCGCCCCGGCCCGACCACAAGACAACCCAGCCTGAGAAGGAAGACATGGAAGTGCTCCAGCGTACTGTGCAGCAGCTGCAGGTTCTCGAAGCCCACCTCAAGAACACTGGCATGGACCTTAAGGATGTTCAGAATCTGATCAACTTTGTCAAGAATGCCCGCAAGGCTAGCTCGTCCGGCATCACTGTGCAACAGCAGCATGAGAAGCTGGCTCCTCTACGGTCCTGGCTCTTCTGGCAGCCTCTCAGATATCTGGGTTCCTCCAACTCGACGTACACTGGCTTGGTGATCATTTCGCACCTCTATGCGGTGGCCCTCGTGATGGAGCGTCTTTTCCCCGATATTGGCGCTGGATACTTTGGAAGTCTGACCGTGAAGCCTATCTTGGAAATGAGCGAGCGCCTCTACCATGCTGCTGCTTCTGGTGACGGTTCCGTGGCTGCTCTGATGACTCTAATGCGCGGTCCTGTTGGAACTGCCAGTGAGTTTCAGCAGCGCCGCGGCTTTGTCTACCAGGCTGCCCCTGAGGTCTATGGTACCCCGACCACTAGCTACTATGCTGTGTCCGAGGCTCCATCGACCCCTTCCATGCTGTTTGCTGGCACTTCTGCTTCGCCCGTCTTTGCGCCCGAGCCACTTCCGTTCTTCGAAACTCCTGCCCATACTATGCCTATGATGTCGCCTGGCCTCTCGACAAACCTGTACCTTTCGGTTCCCAGTCCTGGATACGTCGCCAGTGGAAGCCCCTACAGTGCTGCTTCTAGCCCCGGTACTACTACCTATGACAGCTCCTACGTGTCTGACCCATCATTCAGTGGGGACTGGAACCCTACGCAGTGGCAGTTGCTTCCGGAGTTCTCGCCCATAGCCCCCGAGTGCGTTCCTCCTTCTATGACGACGGCTCTGCTATACTAGAGTGAAGCCAGCTTGTGGCTACTCTGTATAGTATTACCGAACACAAACACATAACAGGCCGTTAAAAGCACCGCACATGTACACACACACATACACACACACACAAGGACCCTCGCATTGACCAAGACCGCCTTTTTCTCTCTCCAGGACTCACTCAGCTAGGAGCTACTCGGTGGCAGGAAGCCCAGCTGTCAGTTTTGCCAGCCACAATAACCCCTCATCCTCAATGGTTGATCTTTCCCTGACATCACCTCAAGGCATGAACGGCTATCTGCAACCTCCCGAGTCTCCTGCTACTGTTGCCCCTGAAGCCCCAGGGTCTGATGTACCGCAGCCCTGACTTGACGCCTTGCTCTCTCGTATCGTATACTTTTTCCGTCCTTCAAGCTCTACCGGCCTGGCATGTTCTGCTTTCTTTGTTTTCAGCTGTCGCTTCGTCTTGTTCCATCACCGACCAACCCGCCATTTCCAAGCATTAGTGTCCTTTTTCATTTTTCTCCCGCTTCTTCCATCTTAATTCTCGCCAACACAAGACGCCACGTACAATCAACGCTCCTTATCACGATATTCAAGAGGAGGTATGAGCTGCCTGCTCCCCCTCTACGACATTCCTTTAGATTACAGATTATTTTTGCATTTCCAACCTGGAGATCAGCAGCGAGCTGCTTTTTCTCTTGACGACATTCCTTTATGAACTATGACATCCCAAAACTTATACTCGAGGCTCGACGCCACTGCTGCCCCTCCCCCATTACCTTTTATCTACCGCCTAATAGTCTATTATCATTGACATTTTCTCTCTCCCCTCCCTCTCCGTTCATATCACCGACCACCAGACGGTTTTTGTACCACTATTCATACTTTAATGATACCCTTAAACAACCCAACGCCCGCGCTCTGTTTGGGACGAGCTCATGTGGGACAGAACCTTCCTTATATTAATACTCCCCCTAACCTCTTCATTGCACATTATCACCACCCCGCACTTTGCACTATATACCTGTTACGACCGTCATGACCGACCAAAAATCTTGCATTTGCATTTCAGGTTTTTCAGACACACTCCTTGCTTGACATTGATGGGGATTATTGAGTGATCCGCACCCCTCCCCACCCCCCTACTTGCTTGTTGGCACTTTTTGGCTTTTATTATTCTTTTCTTGTGTCTGCTGTGTTTATGGGTGTCTTCCCCATAGTCATGGCCGGCATCACACTTATTTTACCTGTGTGCTTGCGTCTTGTTTTTCTTCCTCCGCAGGCGAGCATCATCTTGTGTTTTTCTTTCCGCCCTGTATTTCATTCGGTGTCTGGGTATAGCTTGGAGTTTATTTGGACTGCAATTCCTTTTTCATCATTGTTTCGTTTTCTTTAATTGTTTGTCTTCAGGAGATATATTTTCTGATGACATCTGGTTCTGTCAGACGGAAAATCTCATGGCGTTTGCTTTTGTTACGTGCATATAGTTGAATCCTTTTTTAATTATTTTTTCCTCTCTTCAAGTCATGTTCCTCTCGTTTGCCTTGTTTGGTTGTATTTTCCGACGCTACGTTTTTTACTTACATCATACCAGTGACTTGTAATCCTTCCTGCCTATGGGAATGTTGGATATTCTGACCACCTACTGCAAAGTGATATTGATGCCGCATCTTCTTATTTCTTCATAGGTGCAAACAACACAAACCATCCTCATCATAAATAAGAAGCTATGTCTCCGGGACCAAATTTTCTCCGAACCCTCCTTCTCCTTGCTAGCCTGGAACGCAATGTTTATGCTCTATGCTTGGCTTCTTCGCAACGCTCAACATTGGCTCTGATCCCATTACCGTTTTGGTGATTTGAAACAAAGTTTGATACAGCCATGTTATTCTCCATTTCCTGTCTGGCAAACTGGCCTTACTCTTTCTTGATCTACGACTTCCCTCTGAACTAATATCCATGACACAAATGACGCTCGTGGGAGTGATGAACAGGGGCAGACTTTGATAGAAGGAACAGAAGAAAAGATATTTTTGGTAGCTCTAGCTTCCTGAATACGAGGTTCCTTTTGTCCCATGTCCCCGTTTTTATCACTTGGGGACAGCTCTTATGAGGGCATCAAGCAGGTGTCGATTTTGAACAAGTCTAGTTGCCGGTCCCTGAACCTTGCCTTGAAGGGGGGGGGGGGGGGGTATGATATCAGGGGGGGCGGGCATTCTACACGATCTTATTGCTTGTGCTCGGGCTGATTTGAAGGACCAACGATTGATCTTCGAGTGGGAGGATGTGTTTTTATTGCATTTTATTTTTCGTTTCAAAAAAAGCTAAAACGGAACAAAACATTGAAATAAGCCATGGCTTCATTTCACTGCGAGCGAAGGCCAAAGTGGCTTGATTGGGCTAGGGAATGCGGATGCTTTGCAGTGTTGAGATGACATGATATTGTTAGTGCTGGAAGGATTCTGTACAAATCTATTAATAGAAAGGCATACTTTCAAGGAGGCCATGCCTGCCGGCATGGAGGAAGCCTGTAATAATGCAATAACTCTATCCTGGTCGGATGGAAGGAAGGTTGGCGAGAAAGGAGCAAGGAAGGCTCTTTTCGAGCTCATGATAACCTCCTTCCTAAACTAGAAGAAAAACATGAAAGAGTAGCAGCTCTTCCTTCCTTTTGTTCTTCCTTCATTTCTTTATCCGCAGATTTTAACTGTAACTTCCTTTATTTTCTCCAGGTCCGGCAAAGTAAGGTAGTTGCTCTGTATGTTTGCATATAAATCCTGCCACATGATGACATAGTCTCGGCGCCTGATTGAACCTTGATGGCGCTATACGCGACTAAATCTTTTTTCCTCGATGCAAGGGATATTGATAGTTGCTGTTGTTGCTGTTGTTTCTTTTTTCTTCTCTTTTTCTACGGCTTTGGTTTTGCCAGGTTTACCGTGGCTGAAAGTCTACTTTCACGTCGAACAGCACACACAAATAATAAGCCCGTATACTGTCTTCTAGCGCATCACGAGAAACATCCACCCGTAACTCAAACGCCCTACAAAGTCCCGCCACGGTCTCACTTACTATCAACTCTGCAAGATGCCGACCAGGGCATGTATGTCCTGGCGCCCCCCATGCTAACGAGTTTCGCTCTAGGGCAGCAATTCGCAACCGGGCATCAGCTGGGCTTTCTGTCTCGCAGTAAGCAGGAACTTGGAGGTCTGAGGCAAGTGTCCATGTAGGTGCGCGAGGCTCGCGGTCATCAGGACATGGTGAAGCGGATGAGTGGGGACTGATGGTAGTAGAGGAGGCGGCAGACGTTGGAGAAGAGATAGGAACCAGCCACCTCTCAGGCCGAAACGAGTAGGAATCAGGGCCAAAAAGCTGCATGCTGCGATGAATTGCAGTAGGCGAGCAACCAATCGTTGTCCCAGGAGGAAAGGTGTAGCCACCAAAGCAGAGGCCGCCAGGACCGACAACACGGGACATGGACATGCTGATGACAGGGAATAAACGCTGAGATTCCTTAATGCAAGCCTGTAGATACGTGTAGCCCGTAGGCTTGTCCCTCGCATTGCCCCCCTTGCCGTTAGCAGAGGCCGTATTCTCATCTACTGATGTGGCGCTGCCTTCGGCCTGCTGCAGTTGCATTTCCTCGTACACCCTCTGTTGGACACCAGATTCCATGGCTATCAATGCGAGGGCTGCGGTCAGTGTAGCAGCCAGCGTCTCATGACCAGCCCCGAAATTAGTAACCGCCATGCGTCGTAGGTACTCATCAGTGAACTCGGGCTTTTCCAGGTGTAACTGGATGAGACTGAAGAGCAGGTCCTGCCTAGCATCACCCTTAGGTTTAGGGTTAGAATGCGAAGGCACCAGGAGGTTGATGCGTCTTTTGACTTGTCGGTAGACTCCCTTGGAAACGGTTAGTTTGTAGGCCACAGCCAAGGAAACCTGCCAACACACATACCGGGAAGAAAGGGCGGAAGCCCTTTGGAGTAGGGAAGGTAATGCCCCATAGTCGTCCCCACAGTCGACCAACAGCCTTGGATGCTTGTCCTGCTTTGGTTGCAAGTGGAAACAAGCCAAAAACACTTCTCCGACGCCATGTCAAGTACCCGTGCTCTCCAGTGTGATGATCTGTCCCATCACGGAGAAAGCCTGGCGACCATGACAGAATGGATGCGCCGAGGGCCTCGATAGCGATAATGTGTGTCCACTCACGAATATCCAGCGCCTCTGTCCCTTGGGATTGTATTGGTCTGGTATGAGAGCCTGCAGTGAGTTTCTCTTTGTCGCCTTTTAGGTTGCGCGAGTCCTGCTGAGCTGATTTGATGCGAAGAATAGCCTTTTCTACGACTGCCTTGACTGAGGGCCGCAACTTGGCCATGGCCGCCGCCGAGTATACGCTCCCCAACATCCGTCTTTGTCTTCGATACTTGACGCCGTCTCTTTCTGACAACAAATCCAGCGAGTCCTTTTCTGCCACTACTCGACCAAACAGGTTTCTGACTGGTGGCTGCAGCGCGCTAGCTAGATAGAACTCGGACTTGTTCAAAGGACCGTTCCCAATAGAGCCGGGAGCAGAGGAGGTTGACAGCATGGAGGGTGGGTTGGTGGCGTATATAGCCCGAATCCCTTCTGCTGAGCACACCCATATCTCATTTGGCCCTAAGCGCACGACAGGGCCATACTGCTCATGAATCTCTTTCGAAAGATGAAACATTCTGCCATTTCTCGAGTGCACAGCAAGCCATATGTTGGAGATGGCCGCTAGACGAGGCCCAGGGATATGCGACAGTGGGTGGAAGTGCAGGCGGTATACACATGTCAAAGCTATGGATATGGAAGCAAATATTGAAAAATACATGGCAAAGCGTCCTGTTGCAAGTAAGGCCGATATGAAGAAAGCCCTTACCACCTCGGATGCCACAGCTAGAGTGTGTGTCACATCACGATAGGCCGCCATGGTGAAAACTCACACACTATATGATGAATAGCCTAATGAGAAACATCAGCTATATAAGACACAGAGTGTCAACCTAGGCTTGACTTGATGTGCGTTTCAATTTTTAGATGAATCCATGATTATGGTGGTTTCTTGTGGAACCAGGGAAGAAATAATTTTCATTAGGGTATCACTAGGGTTAACAGACAAACGGATGCCCATCACGAACTTTTCATCAAGACCACCGCCTACACCTATAAACGAAAGCAAATGCACCAATGTGTGTTATGGTCGACAAAGGGGATAAATAAAGTATATTTCGCATGCATCGAGACGAGATAGAAAAGGGAAGGACATAAGAAATTTGGATTTTGTACTTGAGTAGTGGCAGGCCTGGGAAATCCTGAAGCCTAGAGAAAGAGCTGGTTGGAGTCGTCCATCGAGAGAACCAAGGCAGATCAAGGTGAAGCCAAGAATTTTGATACAAAGACATAACGCGAAGCAGTAAGAAAGAGAGCCGAGAGAACGAAAGAAAAGTAAAAAAAACAAACGCTGAAACTCCGAATTTCGCCTGATGCCTTCCGTCGGCAGGAATAACGATAACGAGAGACAAACCAATAGAGAGATAATATATGGACATAAAAATCAAGGCAATAATGAACTAAAAAAGAGACTGGCTGGCAAGGCGGGATAGGCTGGCTGATATGAAAAGATAGGAAAAGAGAACAAGAGAAAGGAAAGAACTCTGGGTGTAGTATAGCAGATAGCTTCTAGCAACACGTGTTGAACTTTGCAGAGGCAAAGACAGTGGTATCCAAAAAAGAGAGGTCCGGCGCGACGTGTCAAAGCTGGCCTTGCAGCTGGTATCAAGGTAAAATAAAACAAAGACAAAGACCATAATAACCCCGCGTTCACACATTTTCTTTTTACAATGCCAAGACCGAACAGGCCCCGCGACTACATGAAGAACTTTCTCTACCGAGAAGGCGCAGGAGATGTAATGCCCGCGGGTGCCTGGACGGAATCGTGGCCCACGTCTGGTGCCGACGTAAATTCGGTAAACTCAGATGCAGCGGCGTTTTCATGGCTTGACGAAGCTGCGCTATTGCCTGATGATGATGGCATGGTAGATATCATGGCGGGCTGTGCGGAATTCGTATGATCAATGGTAGACGTAGCTGTGGACTCTGCTGAAGCTTCAGGAATCGGTTCAACCGAAGACGATGGCAGATCACGGCGGGGATGCTGTTTCACAGCATCATGGTAGCTGGGAATCGGCGGCACATGTCGGGCCGAAGCATTTGAAGCTGTTCGGTTACGATTGGCGACTCGAATCAGCGGCGTGTTCTCACTGTCCGCACTGTTGCGTCGACTATTCGTAGGCGAAGTAGCGGGACTAGTGTAGTCAGGGGGTGGGTTAAGAGCATCTTGTAGACCAAGACCAACCGTATCTCCTCCAGTTTGGCCTTCGGGCACATGATGGGAGCTCTCTCCAGTTTCCTCGGCCGGGGCGAGTTGGGCAAGAGAAATGTCGGTTGGGCTTCGCTGAGGGCCGGGACTGGTAGGAGACAGGATCCTGGAGTATGTCCCACTGTGGGATCTAGCATGCTGGGGGTGCAAGACGTTCGTCAGGGCCGTGACTCTATACGACGAAAGCGAGTTTGAGTGTCCACGACGCGGATATTGCGGACCAGTAAACCCGTCCTTTCCAGACTCAAGAAGAATACTTCCAGCCTCTGAGCCATAAGGCGGCGGAGGAGCTAAACTGCCAGTAGCAGGGGCAAGGCCCCATTTCTTGACATTTGCCTCAATGAAGACGTATCCGGACTGGCCAAGATTGACATGAACTGTGCAAGGTCCATTGGCGCCAATAGCGGGGAAAAAATTGGGATTCTTGAGGCCATGCGCGACATCATCAAGCTTTTTTCCGTTTCGAGTGAAGAAAATGGCGCCGGTGCGAGGCCGATACCCGACACCAATCACATCGCCCTGTACGAATTGAGGGCCGTAGGGGGTTGCGTTAAAGGGCTGGTTGTAGCGTCGGGTTCCGGAGGAGAGATAAGCAACAGAAGTTTTGTGGAAGCCTATTGTGCATTACCTTTGTTAGTGACAGAGTTGGAGACGACGTAATGGTTGTGTGTGTGTGTAAACTCTGACTAAGGGCATTTCAATGGATGGTGACATGCATAAAGAGAGCAAGGGAAATGGATTCATGCATGTATGCAGAGATGGAGAGCGATTAGGGTGAATTCCACTCAGGCTTACCTGGTAGGCGGAACAAAGGGTATGGCTTTGTAGCCATTCCAATGCTGATGAGGGTATTTTCGGGCTTTTCGAAAATCTTGGCCTCCCAGTAGTATACTTCATTCTGCTTGGGGACAGGCAGATTAGTTGTAACAGTGCACTCAGAGTCGAAGAATTCGATCTCAGTGCGCTGCTCAACAAAGCAGTTGGCGATTTCCAGCTCAGGCTCAAACTCCCAGGCTGAGACGCCCTTTTCCTGGATAGCAAGGTACTGGGATAGCGAGATTTCAGAGTCGACTGATTCGGGCGGGTTGGCGGTGACAAATGCTAAGAGAATGAAGAGTCAGCACATGTTAAAAATGCGCATGAAGCAGCACGGATCGTACAAGGTAGATACTTACCCTTAGCGCGAAGATACTCGGTCCGCTGTATCTCGTCCATAGCCTCGAGGGCTTCCTCCTCAGCACGCGCAAAGGCCTGCTCGTCATCAAATTCACCTGGGCGGCCAAGGAAGTCAAGCCAGCCACGACCAGACTCGACGGCCGACATTCGCAGGTAATAGAGGGCTATCAAGGCCACACCTATGACGATGGCGGAGATGAAGGAGGACAGCAGTCCTACGAGAATTATGCTGAAGACATCGTTATCGGGCTCGGACCCCATGATGGGCAGCGAGAGGGGGAGAAGGAGAACGGGTGCGCGTGATTATTGGGCGAGTGTGTGGAATTCAGAAGTGCGTATTGCTTGGGGTAGCCGCAATAGGAAGCTGTTCAATTTCAAGTCGAGAATGCAGTAATGAGTGGTTGCGACAAATATGACTATAGCGAGGCTGTGGATCGGAATCGTATACGGGGAAATGGAGGCTGTGGCGATAGAGAAGACTAGCCAACGGTGTGGAAAACAAAGTGGCAGTCAGATGCTTGGAAGTCTCGGGTTAAACGTAATCGAGAAAAGGGTGTGCTTAGTGTCAAATCGAGATGATCCTAGATTTGGCGAGGCTGCAGGCGAATGTCGCCGTTCGTCGCAGCTGCATTCGAACTACTTGTTGAGAGGGAGATAAGAAGAGCACAAAGAGAGCGTAAGTGGGAGAGAAAGCGAGAGAGCAAGGCAAGAAGGCAAAAGCAGCGATCTGATGACAATGATGAAGTAATGGGGTAAATGAAGCGGAGAAAATGAGGCACCAGAATAATTGGATGACAAAAAAGAATAAAAAAGACGGTAAATGTGATGTGTAAGAAGGGTAATGGGGCTTCTTAGCAGACTCAGAAAAGTCTCGCAGTACAAAGCAGATTCAAGCAAGATAAAAGACCATAAGCAAACAAAAGAATAAAAAAATAGCAGAAGAGAAGAAGACAAAGACAAGTTCAGCCAGGTTTGTTCGTTTGCAGCAGACGAAAATAAGGTCGCTTGCGTCAGAAAAATCGCGTGTCGATGCGCTGCCTCAGAGGGGCTTTGGCTAAGATCGTTTTTTCAAGGGCAGTTGATGTTTCATGGGCCTAGTCAAAAAGAAATGAACAGGCAAGTCGACAAGATAATTCACAAACGACTGAAAACAGACCGATGTGCACAATCAATATGTATGTATCAATGCATCGCTGAAAACCACTGTCTCAGCCAAAACCATCAGCGTACATTAAAAGAGCGATAATCTCAGGATTTATTTCCGCAAACTCCATCCGTCCCCTCTTCTGAAGACAGCTCTCCTCCAACACGCTCTAGGCTGCCCTGTAAGATAGTGGGCAGGCCCCCTGTAATGTAGATAGCCTACATAAAGTGGGTGGAGCGGAGCAGGGAGAAAAGCAGGCCCCATCACTTTAGCCCAAAGCTGCCTGATTGCTGGTACTGCCCAAAGCTCCAGCTGTGGCTCAAGTGCTCCCTGAGCAGCCCCCTGCGAAGTTGCTTTTGCTAAGCATCTGGCTTGCTCGCATCAGTATCCACTAACACAGCCAACAAGAGCGCGCCACTTTGTGGCTGACAGAAAGTCAGTCGGCAGAAGGTCTTTTTATTGGTCCTCCTGCATTTGCTCATTCCCAAACCAGCTTGTCCGTCTAATGTAGAGGGAAAATTCTCATGCTTTGATTTGCTCACATACCTACATCTGCCTTGCCTTCAAGCTTGATGTTCGTTTCTGTGTGTACATCTTTCCTGCTTAGCCCCTGGATTCACGCTGTTTTAGACCTTCTCGTCGAATCCGGTTCTCTGCTTCGGCGCATAATTCATTCCATGGCATCCGCGAAACCGGGAACAAGGGACTTCGTTTCATGGCTAGTCGGCCAGAACAAATGACCGTTACTAGCAACCCTAACATAAGAACCCTACGTAGACTCAATCCACATGGACATTGGTTAATGACTTCACTATATTGCCAAATCTACATCTGAATACCTAAAACTAAATAAAAAACACATCATATCCAACTGTTCGTTAAGTGTTGTTTGCATTGCAACCAACTTGGAGAAAAACATTACAAACTCAAAAACTCGCTCAGGCGCCACGGTGCTCTGTCATAGCCACTGTACTTCGCTCTATGCCCTCCTGTGACCGGTCACACATGTCACACGGCTTACGCTCAGTCTACATCATCGTGGTCAGACTGTCGGGTTCGTCTGTATCCGCGGCTCTTTCTTCTTTCCTCCCGTGCTGCTCTTTCCTCCTCCTGCGTGCGAGGCCGCGACTGCGAAGTGCGACGACGGCTGCTTTCGTCACGTGACTCTCTTCGCCGACGAGAGGGCTCACGCGTCGGCGGTGCCGGGTCGGGCTGGGGAGCACGTGTGGCATGAAGCTCGGGGATGGGGTGGTAATAGCTCTTGGTTCCGGTAGAGGAGTCGGTTTGTGCCGTCGTGCCGCTGATGGTGCTAGAAGTAGGCCCACTGCTGCTAATTTCGCTGGGTGGTACCCAGTGCGACGAAGCTGGGCCAGGGCCAGCTGGTGTTGTACGACTCTCTTCGCTGATGCTGCTGATTTGGGTTTGGGCCATCTCAGAGCGAGGACGGCGCTTGGACTTTGAGCGAGGCGCACCGGATCGCTGGTATGTGTAACTGCGGCGGAGGCCTTCGGAGGCGGTTGAGGTCGTGGTGGTTGAATCACCGGCATCCGTGCTAGCACTGACGTCGCTAGCGCCACCCCGGAGAGCAGAAGTGCGGTTTTGGCGATGCAGAGCACGGGTCTCAGCTTTGAGATTTTCTTCCTCGGTACGTCTGTTGCGGTCGGCCGTTGAGTACACTTTGCGGATTCCAGGGGCTTTTTTCTTTTGCGGCGAATTGGTGGGCGTTGGTTGCTGGTTATCTAGCAGGCTGGCTGAAACGGCGCTCTCAGTAGGGATTGTTGAACCCTCCCATTCCGAGCCATCGGCCGGCCTATTCATGCCACCCACACGGGCGGGCCTCTCGGAGCGGTATTGACGGAGGTTGGCAAAGGCCTCGGCCTCGGCCTCTTGCTCCATGAGGACTGCGTCTTCGCCTGCATTCATGGCACGTTCCTTGGCAGCCTTCTTTTCGCGCTTGCGTTTCTCAATCTTGCGTTTGCGTTCCTGGCGGGCTGGCAAATCGCTAGCGCCAGCTGTGATACCGGAGATTGTGGAGCCCGAGAGGCCGGTGTTCTCTGTCATCTCGGTGCGGTTGTCACCATAGTAGTCACGGTAGATGCTGCCACCACCGAGATCGGTGCTCTTGGTGGCGTTGGAAAGGACGGTGCCGTTAGGGCCCTTGCGACGTAGCACTGTTGAGACATAGTCTTCCCAATCGTTGTCATGATAGGTAAAGCCGCCGTTCTTAGCCCAGAAGAAAAACCAAATCATGCCGACGACTAGACTAGCCGCCAAGAATCCAAAAAATATGAACATGGCGACTTGGTTGATGTTCTTCGGGTCAATTGTGCCCTCGCCGGGGTTATAGTTGTCTAGGTTTTCATCGCTCTCTTGTCTGCGCATCTCTCGGCTGATTGTGAGAGGGCCGAGGGGGTTCAACTCCTCATCAGTGAGTATGCGGACAGCGGCTCGGGCGGGCAATGTTCGAGCGAGGAGGCTGTGAGCCTTGTAGCCCAACAACTTCAAACTTGATGACATTGCGACGGAAGCTTCAACGAGCTGGAATTCACCGCATGGAGTATCGTGATAAGGCGGTGAAGAAATTGGTTGAAGTAAAGCAGAAGGAAGAAATGCTGCGGCGTGGAACGAAAAACAAGTGGGCTTCCAGCGCGAGTTTATGATTTCTCCCGCGCCCCAACCATGAAGAAAGTAGAGGGTGTGGATTAGCTGGAGAGGAGGAGAGAAGGAGGGAAGCTTGTAACAACAGGAAACAGGTAGACTGAGGTGGACAGCCTGCGGTTGTCTCCTGGGCAACTGCACTCTGCATTGAGGTACTTGTGGATGGACAGGTCGACCACAAGTATGTATACAATTCTTTAGCAGGGGTTTGTCCTCATAGTTTATGCCTTGTCCAAAAAAGGTAGGGCTTGAAACTGCATGTACAGCTTAGCCGCCTTGCTCTAAAGACTGTGACATGTCACGGAAACCAAGAGGAAGTACTTGCATAAAACCAATTCTGTAGCCGCCAACGCAATATTCTCGTGCTTGGTTTAACTGCTCTTACCACGCAGAGTACATGTCGAGTTCTACAGCATAAAATGTCTTGATGAAGACCCCTAGAAGTAAACAGACACATGTCACCATGACAACAGGGGAGGCCCCGCTAAATAAGCTTTTGTTCCAGCCAATAAGCATGCAAGCAGCCCGACCCCACAGTTTGACACTATCTTTGGATTAGACCTGCTTACTGGTGTATAACACCGCTAGTTGTCCGCTGTTTCATATGAGACCGAGACAGAGGAGGGAAAAAGAGAGGGGTAGGTGGCAGAAAAGGTGCGGAAGGGGGAAGGAGCTCGTATAACTGCATGCACAGGACATGTGATAAATAGTGCTCACGTGGTTATGAAATGTGTCCAGAAAAGTGGGGTTGACGGATAGGAATTACTGTAGCACAAGACAACCAAGAAGAAGGAAGTCATGAGGAAACAACCCAAAATACATTAGGGAGAGAGAACGGGAGAGAGTTCGGCATGGCAGCAAGGAGAATCAAAATTATCAAGTCAATAGAGTCAATAAATCAATAAATCAGTAAAGTAAGCAGCAAGACGCACAGGAAAAGAAAACAGCACTGCAACCCAACACAAACAAGATCGCTGTCATCCACGTCTGCCCTTATCGGTACGGGTGGGTAGCGGTAAAGCAAAGCCGCGAGGCCAGGAGCTTTTAGGTGGATGATCTTCTGAACATTGGCCACCACAGATATGAGTCTTTGAAAAACAATGAACAAGCCAGAAGAACCCCCGAAATCATAATGTAGAAACATGAGCAAAAAGAAAGCGGAAAAAAAGCAACAAAAAAGATACATGAAGGACATAGCCCCTAGGTATGTCAACGGGCTCGTGAGAAACCACGGCCAATGCTGGGAGAAGACGGATGTTGTGGCACACATTCGAATGTCAGAATGTGCTCTGGAAAGGCCTGGATTTCGAACAAGAAGTCATCAAGCCTCGGCAAACGGCAGAGACGCAAGTGTAGGCTGGAACACCAGCGACACGCGTATCTGGTACTATCAGCACTGTAGCAGCCAGTCAAAGCCGAGACCATGGCTAGGCAGCAAGACCGAGGCGCCAGCTTCGCAGACTTGTAGATTTCGTGAGAACAAAATCAACCATGCGTAGTAAAGTTGACGGGATGAGGCCTAGAGCGCGCGAATCATGGCAGCAAGGGCGCCACTAGACCAAGAAACAAAGACCGCAGGACGTCCGTAAAACAGTGAAATGGAGTCGAAAAAGAGGAAATAGAAGCCATGGCAGAAAGTAAACAAAAAAAAGATGAACAATAATAATAAAACGAATAAAACCCAAGGAAATATGTCGTACACTCATAACCTCGTAAACATGCAAAGCAAGACACATGCAGACCAAACCCCTTCCAGTAGCTAGACTGTTCACGCCACTTTAGTACCGATTCGCATAGTTGTAAATCGGGGCCTCGTAACGACGGTCAAAAGACCCGCGGGTAAACGAATTCGCCGCCTGGCTATTGGCACGGTTACGCTGAGGCACACGTTCCAGACGGGTCACGCGGTTTTCCGGGTAGTATGGGGCCGAGTCCAGAGCTGGACGCTCCATGGCACTCCGGATAGCCATAGGCTGAATAGAGGACAGAGTGAGCTCGGTTCCATCCTGGCACTCGATGTCACGGCCAGAAATGTTGACAACGGCACTGCCGCCGCTGATCCTGATAGTCACATCCTCCTCGTTGGAAGATCGGGTAGTCTGCGTGGTAACCGAGGGTTGTCTCCACTCGCTTTCATCCCCACGGCTGCCACCGCTGCGGGTAGAGCGGTTGCTACCGCCGTAGTTGGCACGGTTGACCTTCTGAAGCGCATCACTAGTCAAAGCAAGGGTCTTCATGCTGTTGGTCAGGTTCTGGTAGGCATGTGCAGCCTTGATCTGTGACTCGTAGTTTTCGGGAAAGCTGCCACTCAGATGGTCCGGGCCATAGTACGAAGAGGGGCGACGTGTGCGGTGGTGAGAGGGGCGGCCGGAGTAGCTGACAGAGCCCTGGCGAGGGCGGGAGCTCCCGCTAGGGATGTATTCATCCTGGTCAGGCGAGACCGGGCGATAGTAGCCAAATTCCTCCAGGTCGTCTTCTTCGCATACCGAGGAACGATTGCGGAGGTGAGAAGAGCGCTCTGAGTGAGACGGGCGTGATAACGTCCCCGAGACTGGGCGAGCAGACTTGGGGCGGATGGGGATGCCGGCGGGAGGAGGCATCTTGCGCTTGTCTTCCTCAGCAAATCTCTTGCGTTCATCGTCGCCATCTCGCTTGCGCATCGAGGGCCGGCGAGCAGTCAGCTGGCCGCCATGAGGGGCTTCGTCAGGATAGTCATCATGATGATGAGAGTCCCGACGGACTGCCTGCGCGGACATTGGCCGGGAAGGGCCAAAGCGCTGGCCCAAGCGGATATTCTGGGCTTCGGCAAAGTCAGGGCCGGGGGTGGTGGGAGGGTGGTTGTAGTTGTTCAGTGGTGGAGGGGGGTAATTCCCGTAGTTGCCTGGCGCTCCGGGAAGCTGAGGCGGCATCATCTGCGCTTGGGGGTGCATTCCCATGGGAGGACCCATGATGTGGCCAGGCATTTGGCCAGGCATTTGACCAGGCATTTGGCCAGGCATTTGGCCAGGTCCCGGGCCCATGTTCATGGGAGGCGCAAACATGTTCTGCGGGGGAGGGGGCATCATCTGACTTGGGTGATTGTGGTAGAAGTTGACGTTAGATGGGGGAGGGCCTTGGTACCCTGGATGGGCAAGGGGAATAGCGGGATTGAAGGGGGTGCGGTTGCTGTGGGAGCGAGTCCGAGTGAGCTGTTGGTCGTAAGAGGGCTCTTCTTGGTAGTTGGCGCTGTTGCGGTGCTCCTTGGATGGGCGGTGCATAGAAGAGCGCCTGGCAAGCCTTTCCCGCTTGCGTTCTTTGTGCTCCTGGGAGCGCTCGCGGTCACGCTCGTAAGAGCGCTCGCGGGACATGTGGCGGTCCTTTTTGGCCGCCCGAGACTCTCGGCGTTCACGACGGGCAGTTCTGGGGGGGACTTCGTGTTCATCGTCGCTCATCGGTGGTGATTGCTTGGGCTTGCGGACTTCTTTGGGAGGAGGCCGGGGGGTAGCGGCAGTCACACGGGTTCCAGGCATGATGTCTTCAGACTCGTCTTCTGCTGCCTCTTCGAAGTAGGCAGGTTGCATTTGTTTTGACATGGTTGGGAGGAAAAGATTGAGAAGAAAGTGGGAGAGAGGGAAAATATAAAGGGACAGGGAGTCAAGGGGCGCCGCACAGGACTAGACCCAAATGGAAGCAAAAAAAAAATAAAGAATTGAGACCACAGCCACTAGTCAGGCAGCTAGCAAAACAGCAACAGGTAGCGCAGTAGGCGGGTAAAGAAAAGAAAACTAAAAAGAGACGAGACAATAGGCAATGCAACTTGGGAGCGCCTTGAGCGGTGAAGCAGGAGAGAGCAGACTCAGATTCTTTGGGGAATCAGCAAAGAAAAGAAGGAAAACAGGCCAGGCTGAGAACAGGGAATCTGCTCTACTTTTTTGTTTGTGCTTTTCAGAAAGGATGAAGCAGGAGACTTTCCAGGGTCCTTGGGTACTTCTTGGACCTAGTTTGTCCTAGTGTCAGGCGAGAAAGGAAAGACAAGCAAGGGACTTGGCCTTGGAAGTGGGGGTTACTCTTGGACGCAAGAGCCAGCCAGGTAGTGGGAGAAGAGGGCCAGCAGGGAGTAGCTATGCCAAAAGTCCCAGGTAGTGTGCAGCGACGCTGGTTAGAAGCAGCTTGTGGAGGTAGCGATAGAGAATAGACGTCTAGTCT
This sequence comes from Ceratocystis ficicola, assembly GCA_038407015.1. NCBI lineage: Eukaryota > Fungi > Ascomycota > Sordariomycetes > Microascales > Ceratocystidaceae > Ceratocystis > Ceratocystis ficicola. The sequence goes on along the minus strand of JAZBQP010000245.1, from coordinate 7,987 downwards.
TATTGACCGTCACTATGTAGGAGTCGAAGTGGAAGGAGAGTTGGCGACATAAAAGAAGAAGAAGAAGAAGAAGCGATAGAAAAGATGGAGAAGGGAAAATAAAACGAAGAGCTAGGGAGGGATATTTGTAGCAGCAGGAAAGTAGGTAGGTACCAGGGCCAGCCAGTTGTTCTTATTTGGTAGTGGCAGTAAAAGCAAGGAAAAAGGCGAGGTAGACAGGGTAGAGGGGGAGAAGGCAAGGCAGAGCAAGAGCTAGGACAGAGTCTTTGGCAATATCAGAGGCCCAAACAAAGAAGAATAGAGCGAGCGAGGAGCAAGGAAAATAAAGGGAAAAAAGTAGCTCGGGTTAATTGTGCGCGAGAGTTGAGCTTCAGAAGAGCTGGTGGTGTATTTGTTGATAGCGGAGGCAGAAGAGATGGAGGAGATTGGACAGGATTTTCTTCTTTTTATTTCCAAGTAGGAAAGGGAGACCAGGTTGGAGAGGGGCAGAAGCCTGTATTATGTACAGGAAGTCAAGGAAAAAAATTCAGACGGTGCAAATAGGGAGGGGGGGGTGGAACGATGGAGAGCTCTGATGCATATGGACTGGACTGTATGTTCGAAGTTAGGCGTGCACTGTATTACAATAATACTGAGAGTGGAGACGGACGAAAGAGCCGAAGAAAGAAATAAAAATAAAAATAAAAATAAAAACCAAAGTCGCCAGCGGCCAGATTAGAGAGCAAAGAGGTGAGGTGCTGGCCAGCCAATCACCAATCAATGGACTAACCACCAAGCCGATCCTTCCCATCTTCGCAGCATGTCTACGCACACTCCCTGAGTGCAAGCAATGGCAAGAACAGCAGCACCATCAAGAACGTGCTAGGGATAAGAAGCTGGTGGAATAAGGCGCGAATTAAAACACCTATGGTACGGGAAGTCCCAGGCCACCCCGCTATTTGCTGTCAGGACGCACAGCACAGTCTGATAAGGTCTTTTGCGAGTTTTACCTCATTTCAGGATCACAGAGTTGTTCCAACCCAATAATACCGCCAGAACTGCGTCCTGTGCTATACTGATGCTCCCGGCGGAAGTAAGCAGGAAAGAGGCTGTTGCTAGAAGGGCCAAACCTCCCTTGCCTCTTGTGTTTGATACAGCCCTCATGCCTGTCTGTATGCGCATAGCCAATTGAGATGAGGCTGATGCCGTTCTGAGTGGATGGATCTGTTCGTAGCTTGTACCTATGCTACTTGATACATTATGCAAGTTGACAACGCTGATAGGCTGGGGCCAGCTACAAGCTGCTGCTTTCCCCTCTTTGCTATTTTCTTTTCTCCTTCCTGGGTTACCTGGAATGCAATCGAGCCAACGGTGTCATTCTCTTGCCGTGCTCATCTGTGGTCAGGAAGTCGCAACGAAGAGCCAGAGCATCGCCGAGAGCACTTGGGGGTGGCACCAAAGGAGGCACTCTTGGCTGCTTTGTTTTTCTTTCTTTTTTGATTCCATCGCATCTCCTGTTAAATCCGTGGCTGATGATGGCCGCCCAATTGTGATTCCCTACCACTCACATTTCTCATGCTGCTCGTTTTCTGGCACATGATGCATCAAGCAGCACACGTCCAGGTTCCAGACCCCGCTTTTCGTATTATTAAATCTTCCAGAAGCAATCTGCGGCAAAAAACAAAAGGCAACTGCCTCATTGATCGGGCCAGTCTAGGACGCCAACTAATGGTTCTTTTTTTTTTTCTTTTTTTTTATCTATTATTTATCCCCCCTCGCCAGCCGAGACCAGCATGCAATAAAACACAGCAGTTTTCTGGCCAAACATGTGCCTCATGGCCAGAAATGCTTTCTACCTGACTGACTAGATAGGGCCTGGCTCCACCTCCAAAGGCACTTGAACTTCAATCCCTTCTTTTTTTGCCGTCTAGATGTGTAACATCGTCTGGTTTTTTATTTCGCCAGACAACATCTGCCATGTTGCGGATGTGTGCCAGATGTATTGCGAGAATGACGGTAAATCCCCTTGAAGCCGTTCTTCCCGCCCAGCACAAGATAGTTCCAACGTTCCAACTAGGCAAGTGAGGCCCCCCCCCCCCTCTCGTTCACCTTCCGCTGGCGGCAAAGAAACTAAGGAGCAAATAGATGAGTAATAGAGCGAAGCCTTAGCTAGCAAACACCCAATGGTTCAGCATGCAATGAGTCAGGGAGAAGCAAGGCTTGAGCAAAGCTCTGGAATCACTATCACTGAGCCTACAAAGCTGGCCAGAGAGGTGTATGATGTGATGTGGCTGCTGGAAATGTGTGTAACAGTTGGTTTTCGATGGCCGCTAGATGTGGCTATCTTCGCTGCCCCTTTTCCGTTCCCATGAGCCTACATAGGGTGTGATGCGCCACTACAAGACCCAGGTCGCTCCAAACAGAGGCCTCTACCCTACCAAGATATCCCCACACACTTGATTCTCACATTCCCCCCCCTCTCCCTCAAAACAGGAACAGGAAGAGCGTCGCCGGGCCTCTCTTGTCAAGCTAAGCAGCTAGCAGGATATGAGGTGTCCTCCAGCATTGTGTCACTTGGCTAGCCCTTCTTTGTCGACACCACACTAGCCACTGTCAATTCTACCTAGGGTAGTCGTTTTAGGTTTGGGGGATGTCTTTGTTCTCGCCTCGTAAACCAGTAGCACAATTCTCGTTTTCGAAAACGAAAAAAAACAAAACAAAACAAAAAAAAAAAAAAAAAAAAAAGAGCCCACAAGGGCAGGGGAAGCCTTTGTCTCACACCTTGCCAGTAGCCAATATTCCCATTCAGCTTGGCTGATTGGCCAATTCGGCTCGGCCGCGAACTTTCTTCTTTCTTGTGCTCTTTGCTTCTTACTCCTTCCTCTAGGAGTTGAAGCCTAACTGTGGGCCAGTTTGCCTTTTTTGCCTCCCACTTGTTACAACAATCGAAATTGAGTAGCAGCAGCAGCGATAATAAATCGCTGCTTTTATTGCTTGCTCGAATCCGGGGCAAGGCATGAGAACAAAAAGGGGACTTGCAAGAGTTTGTTTTGCATTGCCTGACGTCAACGGTGTCGGAGGAACCCTTGTCTCTCGTCCCCTTGCTATGCTCTAGTCTAAGAATCAGAGAGCTGTACCCTCTGATTCACCGGCTGTTGTTGTCCTTGGATCCAAAGAAAAAAAAAACCAGCATCTCCAGAACGAGAGCGGGACGAAAAGGGATACTGCAACCTGAACGGACAGGTGGTGTGGTGTGGTTTGCTCAGCGAGCACAGAGTTGTGGATTGCATACTCAGGCTCTTTCCCGTGAGAGGGCTTAGCAGATTCTACACACACGCTATATTCCAACCAATTCTCCATTGTGGCCCGCATCCTGCCCCTCTCTTCCCCCATCGGCTAGCTGCCCAATTCTTTATTCCTCATTCATTGGGTATCGATACCTGAGGTGCACAGTAGTACAGACATCTCGCACAAGCAACAACACATGTACATACGTACTTTGGCACTTTCACACTCCGCCAGCTGCATGATCGATATGATATGATGGTTAGTAGAGGCTGTCGTATTGCATCCCGCGGTAAAGAGTCTTCGCATTGTCGGATAGGGTGCTGAGAAACGGGAGTCACAGTCAGAATTACAGTAACCGCTAGCCAGCCTTAGCGAATAGCTGTCCGTCCATGGTTCACATTCCTCGCCAAAGACTTACCAAGCTCTCCTTCATTCTGCCACTCTTCCCTGGCCCGTGTGCTGGCTCGACTCTAAATTGTTTATGCAGCAGCTTGGTCATAGACTCTTACTCGCACCTTCTCTCATCCCTTGCCTACAGTCCGTCTGGGACTTCCATGAACCACAACCCCCGGTAACTAACCAGCTGGATTCGCGCCTTGCCGTCTACAAACCAATCACCAACGGTATGCGCATTAACAACTTCTCCTCACTAATCTGAGCTCGTTTCTCGCTAGCCCTGTTTCTATGCCCCGGTGTTGGTGTTTAGACCTTTTTGGCCATCTCCTCAAGCAAGGCTCTTGTCGCGTCTACCCGTGTTCTATAATGTGTTTATGGTTCGATTCTGTCTTCTATACTTGGAAGGGCGGCATGGGAGTGGCTGAGGTTGGCTGCCCGCTCGTTCTAGAACAACAGATGGCACATGGGCTGCCGGTACAAACTATTGCTGTCGCTGTTTGTTTGTTGCATGCATGGTTTTGATTTTTTTGCAGAGGCCTTTTCAAACGATTGCGTGGCCCTTTGGTTCTTCTTTTCTTATCCTGTTTGTCTTGGCTCCTCTGATTTGTGTGCGGTTTCGTGTTAATAGAGTGTGTGCCTTTTCTAGGAATAGCAAACTCGCCGCTGGCTTGCAGCCTGTTTGTCCTAACTTATGGCATCCACCACCCTACAGGGAGCGCCCTCTACTTGGGTCACAAATATCATTGGACATCTATATACGGAATATCAATACAGGGACTAAGAAAGGGACTGCAGTTTGCATCCATGTCACAAGTTGATCCCTCCGAAACAATCTTCACAGCATCTTGCATTATGCAATTTATTGTGACAAAGACGTAGCCAGTACAATAGGGAAGGGAAGGGGAGCAGCCTTGTTTGGATCGCCTTCCCCTTTGTTTGCACTAGAGGCCGCTGTTTCGTTCCCTTCTTCATGCGTTAAAGCGCCAGTAGGAAACTAGTGTAGCCCAGTGCCAGCCCTCCTCTTTCTTTCCTTGGGGGAGATGAAATGATATCAGCCTTGCTTTTGGCCTTGTCCCTTCAGTCCTTGCTCTCGGTCCCCCCTTTGCGCTTCTGGTTTTGCTTATTCTGCCCCAGGCCTGTTGCTTCAGACAGTTTATGCGTCTCCAAAAATTTAAGATTGGATGCTTGGAAGAGGAGAGACCGAGTCACTAGGATAGGGCCTTGCTTGGCTATGGGCGATAAGGGTTAGCCAGGCTGGCCTAGCAAAGGCGGGGGGGGGGGATCTTATTCAACTTGATAGACGGAATTGTGCTGAAGATTATTTGTACAGGCTCAATTTCGATGATTTTGTGCACATCAACTGCGCCTCCTTCTTGCTTCATAATGTATACACAAAAACTATTACAACATCCTATCGGATATAAAGAGTACTCGATATACCTAGAAAGAAAAATGCACAGGCTCATAGATGAAGAGGCAAAACAAGGCTCTCTATACAACTTCTTTCATGCAGGCATCCGTTCACCGCTTTATCTCAAGATCTCAGCATTTATTTTTGATACTCGTGGTGTGATGATTGCGTGCCGCCGGCTCAAAGAACTGCGGAAATCAGCTTTCATGGAATTTAATAGACCTAAATTTGGTTCATGTGTTACTGATAGGGATCCATCGCAAATATCAAATCCAAAAAAGCAGTAACAGTCAAATTGAAGAAGAGAGAAATACCAAGCTTGGAAGCTTGTCTACGCCGGATAGGAGAATAACAGCACCGACTGGTACGTACCAGCAAGACCACCACCCCACTCTAATGGCGGAGGAGGAGGGATGCTATGCTGGGTGGTGTATCACATCAAGATATCACGAGGCCTCACGGGCTGATGCCTTTGCTTTGCTACTCCTAAATTTCAGAGTAAGCGTGTTGTTTTCCATCAGGGTTTAGGGATTCTCGAATGGGTGCATCTATGTATGCAACGTATGCATTATGTGAGCAGCCGTTTCTTTTGAGAGACCCCCCCGCACCTATGCACATGTTTGAGGAGACGCAAGAACTAGCCATGGACTTATGTATGTATACAACCCCCGCGAATCCTCTTCGAGGTACCGTGCATACGTTATTCATTCTTGTCCATATCAATTGGGGACGACAGCTTGACCTGGACACACCCAGATGGCCTCTTTTCACTTCTGTTTAATTCTGTTGCCAGTCATTTGACGATGGCTCACCCGGATTGGATGACCATCTGTTTTTTTGTCCTTCTTTTCCCTCACTCATCATTTCATTTTATCTTGGTCCCTGTTTTCTCTCGCTTACTTTGTATTATAGGTTTGCTGTGCCGTGTTTGTTGTCGTGCGATTAAAAGAGAAGTCAATACAGGCGAGCAGACACACTTCTAGGAGACGTGGTGAACTATTGTCGCCTGAGAAAGCGGCAATTGCTATTCTTGATGTTTAAATTTAGAAAGTAGCCCCATTTCCTGTCCACCAACGACTTAGACACACAAGAGGCAACTTCCAGAATGGGAATACTCATAATTGCCGTCGTATATTCTAAATGTGTGCGAGAGGGCGAATAATAATAGCGCCTGTAATACTTGCCTGGTTGATTGTTGAAATACCCATACGGTCTTTGTGGAATGGGCTATTAGTAGTGGCCAGCCAAGCATCATCTGCGCTGTTGGCTGGATAAAAAAAGAAAAAGAGACCCTTGGAAAAGCAACCGAGTTACATACATACCTGTAGTGCCAGAAGGGGCGACCTCGAAAGTCCAGCAGAATTCATTCACCGCCTTTTTCGAGTTGAGAGTTGAGCTCTGGTTCAAGTGTGTGTTCATGTAGGTAGGCACATACTTCATGCTCCTACCCAGCCACCCCATTGAGACCTTGCTACTACAACCATGTTTGCCCAAAACAATTACAAGTGATCAAATTCCTATCCATATGTACGCGCGTGAATGTTGCTGAGGAACTGTGTTTTCTCGCCATGAACGAGAATCCAGATCTCTAGTTGGCCAAGTTCATTCACAACTCAAAGGAACGTGGAGGAGGGGGGGGCCAGACACGGCTTGATTCGTATACTGCAGCTCTTGTATGCAAACAAGCAGTTGCAAATGTCGGCACAGATGCAAGGAATGGATGATGAGCATCAAGGCCCGTCGATAGCTTCCAGATACATGTACTCATTTGTCTCAGGCACTTCCATTTTGGCATTTGGTAAAAACGTGATGGATGTGTGCATGTCTATTCGCAGATGACTAAAGAGAAAAGCCTCTGCAAGCTACAGACTCAACACTCGTTAAATGCAAAAAGTCCCCCCCTTCTTCTCCCCCCTGAGGGCGGTGAGAAGAAGTATTCGATGGACACAAGTTTCTTGCTTCATAGCAATACTACTCAGGCCACTAAACCAGTCTGACAAACTCCAAAACAAGGCTGTCGAGGCTATCGGGGGTGGCTTTCAGGGCGGATAAATAGCATTATATGTTTTGTTGATATTGCCTCATAGATACCGCCACTATCTAATGGGATGGAAAGTAGCCAAGAAGATACGAAAAAACAACATGTCTCAGTATGCGTATGCTGTGCCAAGTTGCAATGTTTGTATCGATGACCATGGTTCACAAATGGCCTTTAGTTTGGGGATGCCAGCACCCTGTGAAGGATACTATCGGATTGCTATTCATGCAATGATCCTAAGATGCCGGGGTCTATGCTTAGTAGACAGAGATGTACGCAAATAAAGCAGGCATGAAAAAAGCGGCACGCAGCATAGCAACTTGACTCCTCATAGTGCTAGCAAGGCTGGCCTGGCCGGCTGGCTTCGTGGGGGCATCTTGCGCATCTATGTTCAAGGAGGCCCCTGCTCTTTGACGTTGACGTGTTAGAAGCCATGGCATACCCGAGCCCAGCATGCATTCGCTCAACCTCCCCCATGACAAGCGAAAGGACGACGCTGTCCACGTATTCTCATGCCGGTTCTATGTAGACCATAGTGCCAGCCAAGGCTGACCATATGCAAATGCGTCTGCACATATGGCCTTTATTTTATCTTTGAAACTCATATACTCATGTTGAAAAAGCGTTGGCTCGTTAAAATGGCGAGCATTGCTGACACATGCATATGAATTGCTTTTCGAGGAACATGCAGTCCGGCGGTTCATTCTGAGGCCACAAAGACCAAAACTTGGACATCGCATAGGCAATAACGATGAGATGGACTGCAGTTGGATACAGGAGACAGGAGTTGTATTGGTTGACTCTTGGGGGGGGGGGGGGGGGGGGTTTCATAGTGGGTTGTAGTGGGAAAAAATTACAAGGACTCTGAAATGGCA
>JAZBQP010000244.1:0-38304 GCA_038407015.1 Ceratocystis ficicola | reverse complement strand
CAGGAAGCGACAAAAGTCGCTCCCCCACAAGCAGAAAACCTCCATCTTTGCGTGGACAATCTGGGAGTGGCCAAACGGATAAGTCAGCAGATGCGGAAACCAGGCACATCGCAGCTGGAAATTGACAATATCCGACATATCTTAGCAGATTGGCAAGGCGGTCCAGAGAATCTGGCACTGCTGAAACCAACGGGAAAGATACATTGGGTTCCAGGACACTGCGATGTACCAGGCAACGAAGCCGTCGACAAACTGGCAAAAGCCGGTTGTACTAGCGACGTCCTTCTGGTGCCAAAAGCGACGATGTCGTTGGCGGCGGCCAGACGATGGAAGAAGGAAGCCCTCAAAGAGGACTTCCGAACCTGGATGAAGGACAAGAGTCGCAGTATTCGACATCTCGGGACACCCCTGAGCATACCCAAGCCTTATGATTTGGCGTGGATGAAGGGTTTGCATCGAGGAACAGTTGCCAGAGTTCTGGCAGCCCGTTCTGGACACGGTGATTTTGAGAAATATCACGTGCAACGCAACCATTCAGATGCCAGGGCGCCTTGTCCAGTCACAGGTTGTGGCCAGCCGAAAACTCCTGAGCATCCGTGGGAATGTCGAGGCAATGTGAGAAAACTGTCAGCAAGATTTGTGCGCAAACTCTTGGTCACAGACAAATCTTGCAGATACTTGGCAGAGACACTGGAGCCCAAGTGGAGGAAATTTCGGGTAGTGGCGGAGGAGACGAGAGGTGGTGGTATTTGAGTTCTGGTTCCTTTCCTTTGTCTACGTGCTTTCAGTCGTTTCTGTTTCTGCTTTTCTGCTTTTCTGTTTTGCTTGTTTTGTTTTCTACAATTTGTTTTTTTTTTTTTTTTTTCGGACTATAACCACTTTCTGGATTACATGGGTCACAAGCTTGCTTGGGAGCAGTCTTTGCACCTCTCGTGTGATCCGGTCAGTGAACCTTCGCAGAGGGTTAAGTCTGTCCGGTAACCAGCCCGGCGTCGTTTGATCTATGTGATTCCAGTAGACGTTAAATATATTCAAGTTCAAGTTCAAGTGTCTAGTCCTAACCCTAATGTTCAGCCGAGCTAGATCAGGGTCAGATGTCTTAGTAATTCTGATCTAGGTTGTAGCCAGAGCTCAACGAGTGAGTGGGTCAAAAATCTCAGCTATTAATTCTTGAATCACAATAAAACCACAATTATCTGATTAATTAAAGTCCTCACTATAGTGTTGTCCAGGTGACTCAGGAGCTATCCGACAGGTCCTCGCGTTATGCTCGGCCTTGTCGCATACACCACAACACTGACCCGATCGCTCTGGCCCTCCTCTATGATTCCGCAGCCACCTGTGTACCAACATTCATACGATCAATCGCTCATGATGCTTCCTTCACTGCCATTGTCCCTTCTATCTGTGGTCTAGTCATCTTTGCCCCTCGGGGCTGGCGTAGTGTCTCATTTGCTTCCCGAAGGTTTCGGACCTCGGACCTCAAAAAGATAAGCCCATGCATGACTGCCTTTGTTGCTTTGATAGTAGACCTCGAAGCTTCAATAATCGACTCTGAAGAGCTGCTTTTATGCCTTTTCATCCGCTTTTCAAAGTATTCAGATTGAGATAGGGCCTCAAGTGATGTCTTTGGGGCCTTTGAAGCCCAAAAGGTCGAGGGTTCAGTAACTTGTAACTTCCTCGGGAGGCGTCGAAGTCCGTAGTTGCACATCAAGCTTCGAGATCACATTTTCCGGGTCAAAGGGAGCAAACCCGGCGTCTTCAGCCACTCTCCGAATGTTTCTCTCAGTGAAAGTAGCTTTAAAAGCGGTGTGGAATGCGGGAAAGAACTCCATCTTCGAAGTTCGGGCTACAGAGCATCTGATCAGATGCTCCAATTTGTCGACCATATGACTTTTAAGCACTGAAATACAGGCTGAAGTAGACGAGATGCGTGAGGCAGCATACAAAGAATGGTAACCTTGCTGTTATTACGATATCTCAAATCCGCGGAGTGGTAGCTTCCGTGACCATTAAGGATCAGAGGACGATAGGGACTAGTTGATCAGTTGGTTGTAGACCGATCAAAGTGCTTTAGCTACTCGAGACCTAGCTGGTTATATGTGCATCCATTTTTCCCGGTTGTAATAACCTAATCGTCCGGGAGGTCGCAATCTCGGCACTAATTCGCAAGGCCACATTGGCCTGCACTAATGATGAGCGGAGCGATCGGTTGACTTTCTGCATTGATCGCGCGAATCACAGTAATCCATTCCCGATTTCCAGGCTGCACTAGTTTTCATCTTCTTCGCCTTTCTGAGCTCGTGACAACCATTCCGGCCATCATGATGCCCACCGTGAAGCCAGTCTCATCAAAGCTCTAGATATCATCTATTCGGATACCCTGCTTTGCGATGGTTTCATGTATAAGCCTAAACTAGCTACGAGTAATCGCTGGATCTTCGCATTCAGCTCTCCGATATTCGTATTCGAGAAATAAACGCGTCTTCAGCTCTGGTTGTCGCTTCACGAGGTTGTGAGCCCAGCGCTGGCCGACGGGTGATGTACCGCGGTCAGCTAGCAGATAATTGGCTATTTCTTCCACGAAACGCAGTTGTGAGGGAAATCCTCACGATTCCAGGCTTAGAATGGACCGGATGATTGTCTGTTCCTCTACATTAGATGGTCTTCGTGTTGCGAGGGGCCATAACAACAACCCCCGAGAGTAGAGTTACACGTCACAAACCCCAACTCTGAAGGAGGCATACCGAGACTTCAGCCACCATTAGTACACGAGGCATATCTCATCTACAAAGGTGCCATCCTTCAGAAGTCATATAGTTAGATAGAATAAAAGAAACTAAGTGGAAGGTAACACACTCCATTGTGATACAACCAACACTTCGTGGCTATGGGACAGTATTGTATCGCGATTGAATGCCATGGTGGCAGCGACGCAAAGTCTTGAAGGGACCTGGTATGTAGTTACTGTGCGTTGGGGACTTAATTGTAGGTTATTTTGAAAGGATTGAAGTGCAAGAACAGGTCTAGCTTCATATGAAGCCTGACATGCTGGGTGGTTATAGAGCATCTAATCAAGTAGAAATGTCGCAGGTTTAGCACATTTTTGACTCACTCGCTTGACTGACCCATTCACTTGTCACGCACGTTGGCTGTTCACGCTTGATTACAAGTGATTACAAGGGGATAGGCTAGCCTGGACTTTTCGATAGTCCTGCAGTCCATAGTGTAACCGAATCATGAAAACGGACTGGGCGGGAATTCAACGAAAACGGTGCTGCAGGCAATGCAGATCAGAATGTCGTCGAAGGAGGCCATCTGCGGCGAGGGCTACCGTGGAAAAAGATGGCAGAAATACAAACCCCACGCGACGCGACGCTTGAAATAGATTACCCTTGTTTTTCTCCGGCTGTAATTATACTGTCCTGTTCCTCTCTATTATAGTGTTCGGGAGCCCCAGTACTCTAAAAATGTCACTACAGTCATACGCGTATTTCACGTTGAGCAAGTTATGTGCTTATGAATATCGCGGCTAGTATAGCAGGATATCTTGGAAGCCGTAGCGCCCATCGTATAGTTGTATGATGCAACATAAGACTCGAATCAGATAGGAAAACTCGTGATACATGACGGTTGCATTCAAGTTAGTAATCCTCTGTTACCGATTTGGGACTGAGAAGATCAGCTATCTGTATCACTGTATCACTACTACATGAACAACAATCTCAGACTTGTGACTCTATGTTGACGGAGCCTGTACGTGTCAACACGATTTACTAGGTCACACGTTGATATTTCGATATTCTGTTCGCTGTTTCTAATCGACATTTACTTCTATTCTCTAATGTTTGTTTTGTAGAAACAAGCTTGTGGTCTGCCGTCCTATCAGCCAGCGCATTCATCACAAGACTTTGAGAAAGAATGCTTCCTTCCTGCAGTTGATATTCAACACTAGGCGGCATAATATACGACGGTAAGATCGATTGTTTGAGCAATACCTCGCTACATTATAAAGGCAGGGACATGCTCATTGTTGCTATTCTCATCCATCCCTGGTTTCAGCAGGGGGTCCTTCGTCGTTAGGAACCTCGTTATAACCATAAACTTCGTCATCGTCAAGCCCGTTGGTTGCTTCTGACGAAGTGGGATCAAAAGGGGAATCGTTAGGTTCAAGCACTTGGTTCTGCTGGTTAATCTTTAGGATTTTATAAACTAGTTCATATCTAGGAAAGTCCATGACAATGATACCAAAACAGTTGCCCTTTTGAAACACAAGATATCGGCTTAGGTACCCGTTCATCCCAACACCAAGACCCAAGACCCTTGTTGGCTGCGATGTCAATGGGCTTGACACCAGCGCTTGTGGTAGTGTGAGTAATACGCAGCTTGTTATAGTCTTTGGAAAGACTCTTACCGATATGAGATTTGACGCCACTCCATTTGAAGCGCGACAGAATATTACCAGGAGCGAGTTGTGGGATATAACTGGAGATAGCAGGCAAGTTCCAAAGGATGCCATGAAGGCTAGGTGGACTAGCATTGAAGTCTTGCAGGATTAGAACCTTGCCGCGAACTTCGCCAATTGTAGGTATGTCGTTGTTTCCGAGGTAGATATGCTGGAAAGCGCGATCACCAAATTCGGAGCCAGGAAGAAGGTGTTCTTCGCAATATTCCTCAAAGTCGACTCAGTAGTAGCTTTCATGCCCATCCGGGATATGAAGCCAATAGAGACTGTTTGATAGGGCCCTTGGATAGTATTCGGAGTGCTTGAGTTACTAAGAAATGTATCATGGCAATGTAGAGCATGTGGCAGAGCTGGCCACAATACAAAGATATGCCATTTGGTTGCCACGATGTGTGCGGAAGAGCATGGCGCTTAGTTTCAACTGTTTAGATATCTTAGGGTTTTTATGCCGTTTTCTGTCCTGGGTGTCGATTTTTTTGGTGCACATGCTCATTATGTAGATTGGTTTCTAGATTCCTTGCAAAAAGCGACGTTTTATTACATGTATGGGAAAAGTTCATCCTCATCGTCACTAGACTCATAATAATTAATAATTTCGTTGGTAGGACCGTCATCATCAATCACCTCGGGATGAACCACGGGCTGGACCACGGTCGACACGGCTGCCGCAGTTGTAGGGCGAGTGGCTGCAAGGCTTAGATGTTGTCTGTTAAGCTGTATGATTTGATCTACAAGCCAAGACCCAGGGAAATCCATGACAACGATGCCAAAACAATTGCCCCTTTTATTCAGGAGGTATCGACCTAGCTGTCTGTTGATCGTAGATTTGCCAGCAGGACCAGTAGCAACATTTATGGGCTTAGCGCCAACACTAGCCGTAGTATGGGTGATACGCAGCTTTTCATGGTCCTTGCAGCGACTCCGGTTGATATTGGCTTTGATGCTGTCCCATTTCAAGCCCAGGAAAAGAGTACCAGGAGCGAGCCTATGATTGTAGCTCGAGATGGACTTTGAGTTCCAGGGAATACCATAAAGGCCGGCCGGGCTGGCTTTAAAGTCCTGCAGAATGAGGACCTTGCCGCGAATTTGGCCAAGGGCAGGTATGTATTTCCGATCGGGGGTTACAGGGTAGATATGCTGGGCGGCACGATCGCTGAACTCGGAGCCAGGGATAAAGTGTGCCTCCAGGGAACTAAGAAAGGTTTTGGTGTCGTCAAGTTTGCTGCCCTTCTGGATACGGAGAATGATGGCTTCGCGAGGGTGATCATCGAGGAAGTCAAACAAAGTGGTTAAGACACCCTGCAGAGTGTGGCCGGTATCAGAGAGTCCATGGTACACCCTCATATCTTGGTTGATGTATCGGCAGCTGATGTCAATGTATCTGATGCCACCTTCAAGCTGTTTGATAAGGGACTCGCTTTGAGCTTGCATTAGACCGTTTGTGAGACCGTCAGTCATGGAGTTGTGGGTTCCAGGGATGGACAGACTCTGCAGATCGACATAATCTCTGATGTTGGCCATCCAATCAGCGTGGTGGCCATCGACAAGATCAAAGGACCATATGTCACTGATATCTTTATAAGAGCCAGCGTGGGTGAAGGCCAAAGAGGCCAGGATTATGAAGAGAGACAAGTGCATATCAAAAGCAATCTCGAGCAAATGCTAGGAATCTAACAATCTCACAGATTGACAAAGGGTGGAACAGGATAAAGGTTGGGACCAATAATTTGATGGAGAATGAGAGAAATGTGCTGTTTAGCGATAGAAGACTCATGGTATTTATAATACAACTAGTTGGGGTTTGACACGTCCCAGGGGCCCAGACCCAAAGGTAGGCGACAGCAACGACCATTGCCAAGTGATCTCTTTCAGAGGCTTTGATTAGTTGCATTACGGCCCGTGCATGCAAGTTGTCAAATTACGGTCAATAGGCTTTTTGTGAGATTCAGTCTAAGCCTCATCCTGGGATCCCCGGAGGCTTGATGAACTGACATTCGACCGCCCACATGACAGTTGTTTGTTGTAGTTATTACGCATCAGTACATTGTTGCCCGGAGTTATGAAGCCTCTAACCAAGTAGAAAGCCTTTGTAAATGTAGTGATGATGTTTGTCTGGTTAAATTAGACAGTGTTCAAAGACAGCAAGCTACAGCAAGGTCTACATCTACGTTGGCGTTGGTTGTTGCGTTCACGCTGTAATCAACGGCCTCGCTAAGCTTTGCTTTGAGCAGTGAACGACCATGCCAGCACAACTTTTGGCCCTCGATTTTTTATGCCTTTTGTCTTATACTGACGGACTAAATGCACTGAGGCGACTGCTATCGGTAGAGCTAGCATTCTGTGCTGCCAGAAAACAAATCATGTTCTTTGAAGGATGTCTACACACCAGCAACTCAGGTATCTTACAGGCCTCTGACGCCTCTACCCAAGGAACAACTACTACCAAAGGTACGAAACTAACAGACAGCCTCTGTGTGTTGTAGACATGATTTAGAAAAGAAAGCATGGGTAACCTTGCATTTATCCCTGCAGAGCACTAACCTAGCACACACACAGACTAGGCACGCATGAAATCAAGCATGGCACTTAGGCCCTGGAGATTGAGATGCAGAATATTCTATTTTCTTGCTACTATTCTATCTCTTTTAGCCAGGCAGGCTTCCTGAACCTAAGGCGCCACCGAACAACATCACCCCCAAGAAGCATGACTCCACAAAAGCACGGTTAGAATAAGGTTCCTTGCGTAGCCAAGCACATCATGAGAGATTGCTGTGCTCAGTAGTGGCCACTGTTTTTCTGTTTTGTGACTGTGGCCTCCTCTAAAAATGCCACATTGATTCATGCGCATAATTGAACATTTAGATCTAGCAGCGGTTCCGGGACGCTCGCAAATGAGAATCGGAAATTCAAGGCCTCGCAAGGGACGAGTTGGCTCCTTGCAAGTTATCACCAGGAAATGGAGAGCGGCCTACCGGGATGCAAAAAAGTAGCATCGGCACAGTCATGTTGGTGTTGAGGGTCAAGGGGAATTGTCTTACTTGGTAGTCTGACAAGTATTGCTATTTTTTGTAGCAGAATACAAGCTCCGATCTGTTGGGACTGCTCTGAGTTGTAGCTTTCCGCTGTGTGTTTATAGGGGTATTCCTGGTAATAAACGCCAGCATATGCTGTCGTCACAAGGTCATTTCATCATCTGGGTTGTTTCTCATTGCCGTACTAATTGTTATTGATAATTCCTATTCAGAATCAAGTGAAATCTAGACTGGCCCCTCTGAAGTCTGGTGTAGCCTGCCATCAACGACTTGAACGCACACACTCAAAGCCAGGTGAGTTAGATTGTTTGCACAATGTGCGGGTGCTCACTATCAAGCTTCCAATGTGCCTGCTAACAATACAGCAGGTTGACTTGGCAGTATCGCTCACGAAGCATGTTGTGGAATTGCATGTATTTGTTCCCCTTTCTCTTATGAGATGTACATCGTTGGGAAAACTTCCACGAGGGTTCCGGTTAAGGTTCGGGTAAACAGACAAGACAGGTGTCTTATCTGAACTTGAACTTGAATATATTTAACGTCTACTGGAATGTCTTATCTGAGAAGAAGTAAACATAATTTTCATTTAACTTGTTACAAAATTAAGGACAAATTTAACAGGTTATGAGCTTATACTGAATTACCTCCGGAGAACATTCGTATTGTGTCCTTTAAAGTTTCTGAAGGGAACTTGTTTTACGTATTTGCCATTTTACGCAATCACCGAAACGAATTTAATTGACCGCACGACCGAAATACGTCAACATGCCGGTGATACTCGATGGCGACAACTGGAAGGAGTGGGAGTCTAGCTTCATCGCTCAACTTCAAAGCAAGGGACTCCTGTATCTGCTGGCGGAGAACTCTATGGAGGGGGTGGAAAGGGACAAGAAAGGCCCTGACGTCGACGAGAAGCAGAAGGACGAAGACATGGCCATGAGAATCCCCTACCTCGGTCTGAGTGGGTCTTTTAGGGTCACGATCGGGGACGAGACGACAGTTGGCAGCGCTTACGGGGGGCTGGAGACAGCCCGTCCTCTTGACACAACCGATATGTCGTTTAAAGAAATGCGCAATATCTTTCAGTCTCCCTTGAGAAAGGGATTGACTATTTTGCAAAGCTGGATGTATTTCGACACGGTGTATAGAAAGCATCACAAGCTTGGCAATGAGCCGGACCAGTCGATTCTCTGGAATTTCTTGTTTCTGCTCCCCCAGGAGTACAAGGAGGTGGCCAAGGCGTGCCACCGAAAGAAAGATATCTCGTTGAGCGAGACATTAGAAAAACTAGAAGCGGTCCGGAAGACGAAGAGTACCGATAGACGAGTAAGCTCCGGTATCAAGTCAAAACCAAAATGCTACAACTGTGGCAAAGAGGGCCATCTGATGGCCGAATGTTGGTCAAAGAAAAAGAACCATACAAAGCAGAAGGCGAACCAAGCCACCAAAGAATAACCATGCAGTAAGTGCTCCCGATGTCATAACTGGATCAATGGTTCCGGATACTCATGTCATATGACAAAAGAGCTAACAGTATTGAAGAATCCCATGGAAACGCGGGAGACAGTTAGAATGGCAGACGGGAGTTGCATTGGGGCGTCTAAGGCTGGTTCGGTAGATTTTGATGCCTGAATGCCAGGAAGAACAGGGTGGAGAGAAGCAGTCGTTGGAACCCTTTTCGGAAACCAAGGCAGTAACAAGCATTGATACGACTCAATTGGACGCATTCAATGCGAGATTAAACCTCTTGATTGAATCGTTACATCGGAACATGCCAAAAAGAAGACTTTCCGAGGAATCGGAGATGAGGGAGAACCAACCCTCAAGGCAAAAGATGAGAATCGATGAGGGAGATGGTGTAAGCCAAAAGACTATGATGGCATTGAGAGAACCTTTTATGACATTCGATCAAGCCAAATCGCATCCGACTGACAGTCGAGGATGGAGCAAAGCTATTAAGAGCGAATTGGAAACTCTTGACAAGTTTGGTAATTGGCGGTTTGTCACTAAACTAGAAGGGTGCGATCCGATTGACATTCGGTTTGTGTTCGCTAAGAAATATGGTCTTGATGGCAAACTTGAGAAATATAAATCTAGACTGGTGGTAAGAGGGTTCCGGCAAAAACACGGGGTTGATTTCTTCGAGAGTTTTGCGCCAACTCCCAGCAGTGCTACATTAAGATTGTTTTTAGCAGCTCTGTGTCAACACGATGTAGAATGCCATCAAGTAGATGCGTGCGATGCATTTGCGCAGTCCAAGATCAAAGAAGAAGTCTTTATCAAACTATCGGCGAATGTTGAGTGCCCCAAAGGAATGGTTGCGAAACTGGATCGTTGCTTACATGGGTTGAAACAGGCAGCATACCAATGGAATGAGGACTGTACTGGATACCTCAAATCTTTGGGATTTGAGAAAATGGTCACAGAACCGTGTTTGATGTGTCATACAGGACGAAGAATACTGGTACTGCTATATGTTGGTGACATAACCATAGCAGCGGTGGACAAGAAAGCGATGCAATGGTTCAAGGACTTATTTTCGGAGCGGTTTGTGATCAAGGACTTGGGCGAAACCACTCAGATTATTGGGTTACAAGTGTCACGAGACAGGCCTCACGGAAGACTGTGGATCAACCAGAGGCAATACATCCAAAGAATGGTGGATGATGCAGGGTTTGACGAGCACAGGAGGTCACCTATCCGCACGCCAGTGGGAGATTGGAAGGACATTGAGCCGGCACATGAGAATGAGGAGATCCCGGACCCAAGAAGCTATCAGTCAATATTGGGAAAGATAATGTATCCAGTCATGATGACGAGACCCGACATGGCATTTTCAGTGTCAAGCCTTGTACAGGCATCCGCGAGACCAGCGCCTAGGCATTTTGGTGGGTAGGGTAAAGAGGGTGTTGCGCTACATGCGGGACACTGCTGAATTTTCCATTTGCTTCGAAGCACGCCAAGAGGGGATTGATATCGTGGGATATGGCGACGCCGACTATGCGAATGCAAATGATCGGAAGTCAGTCAGTGGAATGGCGTTCACTGGATTGTGTGGAGCGATAAGCTGGGAGCTCGAAGAAACAGACAGCAATCGCAACATCAACAACAGAAGCTGAGTATATTGGCCTAACACCATGTGCGAAGGAAGCGATACATCTCCGACGGATACTAAACAAAATTCTGGAGATATTCGAGACAAAGGGCGGGAAAAGTCAAACGCTGTGTTCGAGAGGCGAAACCCTAGTTTCAGGGGACAACCAGGCGGCAATCAAAATTACAAGGTCGTTGAGAGTCAAGAAAGCTACCAAACACATCGATGTACAGTACCATGCAGTCAAGCAATGGATTAAGGAAGGTCGAATCAAGATCAGATATATTCCAACAGCTAATATGGCTGCAGATGGATTGACGAAGCCACTTGGTCCCCAGAAGATGCCCGAGTTTAGATCAATGGTCGGAGTACGAGACCCGCAAGCTACATGGCCACGAGAACCCACTTCTCCGGAACTCCGGGAAAGTGGGGGGGATGTTGAGAAAACCTCCACGGGGGTCCCGGTCAAGGTTCGGGTAAACGGATGAGACGGGTGTCTTATTTCGAGAAGAAGTGCGCAAGCATAGATGGAAAGAGGAGTAAACAGAATTTTCATTTAACTTGAAATAAAGTTCAAGGACCAATTTAACAGTCGTGCTCTGACGAAGTCCTGTATACCCGTGATGATATTCTTGCCAAGCAACACCGTTGCATTGTAGGCGGACAGGCTTCATGTCTACCTGCTCATGTGCCTCTTGTGTAGTTAGTCAGAGCAGATTAAAGAAAGATGCAAAGATTTTCATAGGTGCCATGAAGAAGAATCTACAAGTAGAAAGCTCTAACAATGATTAGATAATTTGCATGACAATCACAAAACCGACTGGACACAGAATCCCTTTTTTTTTCATGACCTAATTTGCAGCTCCCTTCTGTCGAAGTTAATGGGTTATTATGAGTATCCAAAGAGAAAGTCAATGGTGAAAGCCCTATATGGGGCTTTTATTGTTTCAAGTATCGGCCGTAGTTATGTTAAAGATGGAGAGCTTCCGCCTGCAGCGTCATCTACCGCCGCAAACAATAATGTACATTTTCAGAACCGATGACCGAGGAAGCATCCTGTCACGCAGTTGAGGCGGAGGTAGTCTCGTCGTTACTAGCCTCACCACCAACAGTTTTGGCAGCGGGAGCTTCATCATCAATGATTGTGCCATGATCAGAATTGTCGGCCGCAGATATAGCACTGCCATCAGATTGGAGACTCTGAGGTATGAGAGCTTGATACTGTTCGCTCAGCCCCACGATCAGCCGAACAAGATTGTTGCCGGGAAAGTCCATGTTAATAATACCAAAACAATTGTCGTCTTTAAACAAGATGTATTGACCCATTCGCCTGTTCATTCCATGACCACAAGAGCTCTTGGCAGTGATGTTAATAGGCTTGGCGCTAGTACTAGCAGCAGCATGGCCGATTAACGGTAAATATTAGGAAGACATACTGAATGTGCTAGAATGAAGAGAAAGGGTAATAAGTGATTATTGATGTTGATTGTGTCTAGTGCTAACCCTAACGTTCAGGTGAACTGGATCAGGGTCAGCAATATCGGTAATCCTGACTTGGGTTACTTCCGATGATGCATAGCTTGTGATGGTCTTCTGCCCGACTCTGGCCGTTATAGAATTTGATGGCAGTCCATTTCATGCACATGAAAATGCCCTAAATACTACGCCTGTTGGTGTAGCTAGAGACTGTATTCGAGTAGTTCCAGGGAATATCATAACGGCTGGGCACTGGTCTTGAAGTCCTGGAGAGTGACAACCTTGTTGTGAACTCCGCCAAGAGTAGGTATGGTAGTGTCATCGGCGTTGGAAGATAGATCGACGGTACGATCGCCTATTTCAGAGCCATGTTCAAAGTATCTTTGAATCATGTTGAGGGAGGTTTCGTAGCCACCATCCATGTTGCTCTTTTGGATGCGGAGAATGATGGTTTCACGGGAGTGCTGATTCAGAAAGTCAAAGAGAGCGGCCAAAAGATTGTCGAGAGTGTAGCCAGTACTGGGGCGTCTGCTATACATCATTGTGTCTTTGTTAATATAGCAGTAGGTAGTGCCGATACATCTAACGCCTCCTACAAGTTACTGGGTTAGAGACACGTTCTGGGTCTGCGCTAGACTGTTCAAGTATTGTCTGTCATCAAATTGTGAATTCCTAGAATGGACAGCCTCGATTGCGGCACATTATCGCCGAGAGTGCTCATCCAACCATTCCTTTGGCTAATACCAAGATCAAAGGACCATGTGTCATTGATACCGTTGAAGAACCCAGCATAGCTGGAGGCCAAACAGGCTAGTGTAGCGAAGAAAGACAGACGCATGTCAGGAATATACCTAAGCCACCACTGCTCAAAGATTATCAACAATATAAGAAGAAAGGATGGCAAAGGAGCTGGCCGGTGCAGAAAAAAGAGGTCACAAAATCCCAGAAGTGTGGGCATGCTCCTATATTAATACTTTGGCCGTGACCCGGTCTTGTTACACCCAAGGTGTTGAAACCTAAAGGCTGGACATAGCAGTGATAACAGCCCAATGCTCAGTTCAGGCAGTCTTGATACGCTAGGCCACAACTAAAGCATACAAGCTTCCACGTTCTGCTCATGTGTTCATGAGTGAAGTTGGAAGAAACTTGATGTGTGGTAAGGCAAGCTACACATATGGGTTGATTGTGCTTCAAGTCCATGACCAGCTACCGCTATTTTAAGGCCTGCTTCTGGCAGAAAACAATCCATGCCTCTACACCTTGGTCGCTCATCTTCTCTTGTCTTTTTTAACTTCATGGGATCCAGAATCAAAACATGGACAGCTGAAGCCAAAAGTGCCATAGTAGGGCATTCATTTATTTCTTTTCCAGAGAACCATACAAGTAACGCCAGGACAACAAAGTAAAATTTCGGTTCGACAATTTCTCGTTGCTGCAAGTGAGATGGACGGTCTTGCATTTGTCTATACTGCTCACTAACCCAAAGACTATCTAAAGCAAACACTCGGACTAGCTTGCCGGGACATTTTAGAATGCTAGTGTAAGCGCGCTGAACATGTTGATAGAATGTATCTGCTTTTTTTTTGCCTTGATTGCCGCCCTAAACATGTAGTTGATAATACATGGTCTGCTTCTCGCGGTCAAATTATGCCTTGCTCACGATCTTGGGCAAAGCATGACTCTTAAAGTGACCGTTTTATATACAGCAGGCCTAGCTACCTCCGACGGATATTATCTGTGGCTACGTCAAGCTTAGTAAGGTAGGACAAGAGAGTAGGCTTGGAACTTGCGCCCTTTTCCAGCTAGGTATATACTATGCTGTTTCTCTACCTTGTTGTTTTCTTCTGCTCCTTAGTGCCGGCCATGCAAATGGCACAACGGCTCATCAGCCCGTCTATCGGCAGTCAATAAAAGCTTCATGCCGATGATCTACGCTTTCGTACATCAGAACCTAGATTCTCTTGTTTTGTACAGATACTAAGTAGTAGTTGTAGGCACATGCCACTGATATCTACACAACAGGGAAAAGCCTATCAGACAGCGCACATAGAATGTGACACTAAAGTTATTTGTGAAATCATTCAAGAAGGATCTAGTAGCGTTGCATCACTGCCAATCTAGAAGTGATATCATCTGATAGCTGAATACAAGAACTGGGTTCTTTTAAGAATCGTCTCTTGAGCCAATTTTTTTACCTAATGATTTGATCTTTGCAATCAGCTACGTGGACGACCAAGTCAGTCGCAACTCTCTCAACCATGACATTACTTGAGAGCTTATCTTCCGCCAAAGTCAGAAAACAAGCTCTGCCTCTGGCGATGCCAAGAACTAAAACGTGATTCAAAATGAATATGCAGAGGATGCAGGAGATTTTGGTGGACAGGACCACTACAGCGAGGGTCGTGCTAGCTCTCGCCGTAGGACTAGAAGAAGCGAACTTTTCGATAAGGGTATCCAATAGCAGCTTCTATTACGATCATTATGGTCAAGAGATGTCAAGTAGTGGAGATAAATTTGGGCCATAACTGCACTTATCGAGTCTCATGAAGATTGTGGCAGTCCTTCAAAGAATGTCACGATACTTTTCTTTTGCTATCTCGACCACCAGTGTTGGTCTCTTTTATTCGGACTGCCAGAGTGCCCCAACACTAAACTACCGGACGCAGTCCTGCAGATAGTTTACGAAAACACATTATGAGAGATGATCACAACCATCTATATTGCGGAGTGGGTAAATTGCCTAGATGGCATGGCCAGAAAAGAAATTAATATGCATATTAGCGCACGCTAGTATCTCTTGCGTCTATTTGATTAAGTTTACTTTGGACGACACTTCTAATTTATGACCTAGATCTCTAGCTAAGACTTTACTCATGATGAATTATGAGCACGACGATCCTTTGCCCACAAAAACACTCACAAACAGGACGAACGACACACAATATCTGTCGAGCCGTTTGAGAAGGGTCTGGCAACAATTAGTCCGCTAACGTCATCATGAAACGGTATTACAATCGAGTCTATTACAGCGTTATCACATTACGCACTCTTCTTGGTATACGTAGGGGAATTTCAGCCATCATCCTTCATTACGCCTATTTCCATACGGACTAGCAAATACTTGTCGTAGTGCCCAAGGCCCGCTGAGGAGACCTTGTAGCATGCCCTCGCGAAGGGTAAGAGCAGTGTAGGGTAGTGTTGATGCCGCAGTCTATCTTCCGCAACCTAGATTGAATAGCCACTAGGAAGGGTGCTAGTTGCGAAGTACAGAGAGTAATAGTGCTGGTAGAGCTTCCAGACGAGCTGTTTTTCTAGATGTCTATCGAGGCAGCTAGGAGCGGTATTTGAGAGACGCTAACATCTTGTCAAAGCAACTTCATGGCCTGCCGTGAGACCTTTATAAACACCACAGCAGCTAGTGTTGCATATTCATTTCCGCCGCCTACAAGAAAAGGGTCCAGGAGGCCTGCATCACAATATTGCAACTAATGGAGTTGCAACCTCTAGGAATAGGCAGCCTGGGCAGAAGAATGTGTCAGGCAGTTTTGGGTACCCATTTAGGACTTTTCGGCCAGACTCAAATCGAAATGTGAATCGTCAGTGGCCTCATTATTAGTAGCATCATGGCGCTGGGCCATCGAGGCCAGTATCGGAAGGATGAAGAAGCCCATACTAGCAATAGTGGAAAGCGGGTATTTCTACAGGATAACATTTTAGTCTAGAAAAGTAGGCTTTAGAGAAGAGGAGAGGGGACAAGCGGGCTCAATGAAGGTATCTTGGTGAGCGGTGAGAGGAACGTAGCATCTCCGTGGAGGGCATCGATGCTTGATGTTAGTAAGTCTGCCTGATCTAGTGCTTCATTATGCCCCTACCAGACACCAGCTAACCGTCGTAAGCCCAATATTCCATCTTCGCAGCCTGCACAAACGTTTCTTTTCAGCAAGCGAGAAAACTGGGCAGGGGTGGCATGGGTGTATTTCTATTGAGCCCTATCAGTACCGACTCTCGCCACCTAAGGCAAGACGAGAACAAGAACTTCATGACATAGGTCAAGGCGCTCGTCCAAGCATCTATAATTCTCATGCTGCATTTTGGCCTGTCCTTGAGGGTCCAAGAGAAGTGAACGTTCATAAACACTTTTCTGAACAGCAAATATTGGCTGAGGGGGGGTCTATTACTCCGAATGGCCCTCCCTGTCTTCAAACAAAGGCCTCCGTGAATAAGAAGCTTCATTTTGTCTGAGCGAGACCCTGCCATCTACTTCTGATCATGAACAACAATGAGAAATATAGCCACATTCTGGCCAAAACAGGCGCTTAAGCCATTCTACACAGTTTAATGTGGATCTGCCGTATGATTCAGAAACGCATCTACGAATTTATAGCCACAAGCGAGCATGCATGTTTCGCACTCGAGATCCGAAGATGCGAGCATAAGGAGCAGATATCAATCACCTAATTTATATCGTTACGTTGGGGGTAAATCATTCAGTCTTAGTCTCACGGTTATCGTCATCCCAACCCACGACGCACTGTACAGTCTGGAACTAGGGGACATGGTTAAAACTACGGCAGCCCGAGTTATGAACCCTCTTATCCCCTTAGCTTTGTTTTGCTAGTGTTAGCACCCTGTTGACTGTTACACTGGGAAGTTTCAACACGTGGCAAGGGAGTTTCCGCGAGTGCGTCTGGCCCACGGCAGTATGAGACAGGAACATTAAGACTCACTACGGCAGGCTAAGGAGCCTGAGGAGATTCTTCAGTCCTTCGCGCATCACACTAGTACGCATGAGGCGATCCAAACTCTCGTATTGGAAGTGGGTACGGCACATTGGGTACAGACTTTGAGCTTCAACTCGAATTCCCTTCGTTCGGGACTCTTTCTGTCTGTGTGGTCCCTAATATAATAGGGTTGTCTATATTCGCATCTACTCAGCGCTGGCGTCAAGCAGAACTACAGGGAATGCTAGGGCACCGGAGTTGTCCCGCTATTCCGGCTGCAGCATACGTACGAGTTTGGCCAGTTATCCGTTAGATACACGGACTCAGGGGAGCCGAACTTGACATGTCATAAATTAAACTCATCCCTACTAGCTGGACTCGTGTAATCTATCAGCAATATCAGGTGCCAGCCGAGCCAAAGCTTCGGCAGAAGGAACACCGAGGGAGGCGTGACCCGAAACATAGCATCACAATCGCTATCGCCATCACCGCAATCATATCCCTCGATGACGTTTAATATGGTCAGAATAGTAGAAGGCTAGGGATTTAGATACTACTAAGCATTCAACCAGAGCTCCTGTGCGACAAAACGACACGCTAGAAAGCCGCCAACGACGGTCAAAGTATCTGCCGACATGCCCGCCGTTTTGCCCTAATAAAGATGCAGGCGCGTGGTGGTGTTTGCAACAGTTCATCCTTCAGTCTTCCAACAGGTATATGCAACCAAACATGAATCAGTAGGTTGGTTTCAACAGCAAGTGATGTGCTCGACAGATCAGCTAGTTGCTCCATCGAGGATCTTGATACGAGATGGTGCAAGCTGCCGTGATTCTTCCGAACGCCTATTCCTCTTTTCTCATAGGGCTCACTCCTTCGAGCGAGAGGCAACATCTTCCTAAGGCCTGTGTCCTCGTGAGTACATGATTTCAGTAGATCTACATGCACCAAAAATCTCCCTTACCCGTCCAGGCCTCTGTTCGTTGTCGGGCTTAAGCCGTTCTGTGGGTCTTCAGACATCAGGTGTAAGTCGTGATGATCTAGTGTGTGCTCAGTGCGTCCCACAGTGTGTCACGACTTGTCGGCACTGTACACCGGCTCGGGTCATGTTCTGATGCAAATAACGTTAGTTAATTCATTGATACATTCTAACAGCCGGTCTCAAAGAGGTTAGACAGAGTTTAGCAAGAGCTCATGGCTTCAATACGCTTCGAGCTACAAAAACACACAAGTTATTGTCAATTACTACCAGCCCAACCCTAGCTAAGTTGCTGAAAAAATCAGTTGGCGAGAGTGTGTGGGAAGTTGATCTTGCATTTCTATTCTGAAGAGTACTTTTAAAAGCTATTCCAACACATGTCGGTGCATGCCTTTTCTATACTAAATGTATAATGTGATAATGGTCAAACAGGTAGATGATGGCGAGGCAGAAGTCATCAAAGTCAAATGTGAAGGAAGAGATGAAGCACTAATGGTTCCTAGTTCGTACTGTCCCTGTGGTCTAAGCACATGCAAAGGGGCTGGAGGAATACGGCTAACAGAAGCCGAGTTTTCACATTTACCATGTGAGCCTTGAGGCCGATGTCCTAGCCAAGCACCAGCCAGCCTGTTAGAGACTAATTTAGGCAAAGAGTATGCCCTAATTATGCTCTTTTTCAAGACCTTATGTAGGCTATTCCAATGTGCATCTTTCTCCCCTTAGTCTGGCTACAGAGACTATCACGAATGTAACGCTTACACCCAGAATTAGCTGGTTTGTGACTTTACGGAAGCAAGTTGGACTAGAAGCTAAGTAATAGTATTGACGTGTTTATTGTATTTGACCCTATGGGACTTCTTCCTACTGGCGATTCATCGTTGGTTTAGGAGTCTTTGAATTGCCTTCTGGAGTCCTGCCAGGCGCCTGTCCATCGTGACCATAGGGATCGGGGCGACGATAGTAAGCTTAGAAATTCTGGAGCATTTCCCCTTTATCGTACATCGCCCCTGTTCCACATGATTTGCGATTCCGTTGTGTAGCGGTAGCCTTGTGCATTGCACCGCAATCGCATGGCTTGGCTCGGCAAAGCCTTTTCCCCTATTTGTCTTGTCGTTGTCGTGGACATCCTCATTGTTATAGAAACAGTTGAGTGCCACGCCATACAATCCATGATTTTAGAATGTCTTGGAATCAATGGCAAGGCCGACATCTCACCTAACTGCGGTAGAGTCAAGACCATCGGCCTTAGTTCTAGTTGAGTCATCAGGGTTGGCTATAGCAGATTCATCGGAGTTGGTTGTGACAGAGCCATCATGGTTGGCTGCAGAAAAGTCTCCATCATCTGCTACAGGAAAACTATCGCCGTTTAATGAAGCAAAGTCATCGTCGCTAACTGCGGAGAAGTCATCGCCGTTGACCGAAGCAAAGTCGTCGTCACTGACTTCACCAGAATTATCGACGTTGCTTACAGAGGAGTCATCAAAGTTGATCGAAGCGAGGTCACCGGAGCTGGCCGCAGCTGATTCATCGGCGTTGGATATAGTAGGGCCGTCAAACTTGCTTGTACTAGAACCATCAAAACCGGCTGGGCTAGAGCCATCGAACTTGCTTGTAATAGAGCCTTCAAAACTGCTCTTAGTAGAGCCACTGTAGGCGGTTGTAACGGAGCCGTCGGAAGGAAGCTTTAAGGATTCAGCATCACGATAGATGTCATTCAGTTTGAGCACGTGCCCAACAAGATGTTTGCCTGGGTAGTCCATGGCAATAATCCCAACACGGGCTTTCCTGCCCCCCAAAAGATAGCCAAGATTGCTCTTCCTGGCGTTGAACAGGAATTTGCCGAGACGCTTGTTTATCCCGCCCTCGATCCTTTTGCTGTCGGCCTCTCCAATGGGCTTAGAGGCAAGTGTAAAGGTAAGGGCGGTGATGCGCAGCTTCCTGGAGCTCTTTAGAGCAAGCGACATGATGTAGGTTTGGATGATAGTCCACTTTACATTCAAGAAGTTCTGGTCGGCGCCAAACCGGAAGTATTTACTAGAGACGGACGGGGAGTTCCAGGGCAGACCAAACTGGCCGTAGGTATCACTCTCAAAGTCTTGCAGAATAAAAACCTTGCCGCGAACCTCGCCAAGAGTAGGAATAGTGGTGACCCCACCGTATTTAGAGTAGATGTGCTGAGCAGCACGTCTGCCAAGCTCAGTTTCGGGGTCCAAGTATCTATGAAACAACTCGACGAAGGCCTCGGGAGCTTCATTTGGACTGTCATTCTTGATACGCAGGATGACAGCCTCGCGAGGGTGCCGATCTAGGAAGCCGAAAATAGTACGGAAGGCATTGCCAAGACTGTACCCAGTGAACGTCTTGCCATGGTAAACCATGAGGTTGCCATCAACGATTTTGCAGGAAACGTCGACATATCTGATACCGGCAGAAAGCTGCTTGCCCAAATGCACGTTCTGGGTTTGCATCATACTGTTTTTAATTTTGTCCGTCATTGAGTTGTGAGTCCCGGGGATGGCTAGCTTCGACAGAATGATGCTATCGTCAATGCTGCTCATCCAGTCAGGATACCGGACTTTGTCGAGATCAAAACACCAAAAGTCAACGTGGCCATTGTAGCTAGCGGCATGGCAAAAGGCCAGAAAGGCCAGTATTGTGAAGAGAGAGAAACGCATATCAAAAACAGAGTCAAGCAAATACAAGCATCGGTAGGGCCAAAAAGCGGCAATGGATAAAGGAGGGGAAAGACAGAGAGGAAAAAGGCCAGTTGATTAACGGGGAAGAAAAAGGGAAAGATAGAATAGGGTCGGGGCCGGCAGGTAGATAGATAGATGAGGAAGAAAGACTGTAGAACAGAGTCTTGAAGAGCAGACATGGTATTGTATTAATAGTCGGGTCATAGCAAGAGCTTGGTGCACTCGCCACGAGCTAATACTCAAAGGCCAGCGACGGCCGTGACTATAGCCCGGTGATCCATTCGAGGAGGGCTCATCGGCTGGAGTGCAGCTAGCGCAGCCATACAGTCCATGTGCCTAATGGCCGGGGAAAGACAAAAAGCTTAACTTGGGGATAAGGGCCAGAAGACCCTTCAACTTAGAGATATCGACATTGGGGTGCCTGTCTCTCCGTTTCTGCCTTTTGCAGACCATTTCCAGGCTTGCCGTCACGCAACGCCTTGACCAGACATGGTCATGATGTGCCAAGTTAAAATCGGAGGGCAATTAGACACGGCCGGCTATAGCAGCCCCCACCAATGGGTTCGTTGTTGCAGAAAACCCGCGGCCACGTTGCTAAGCTTTACTTCTGACAAAGAAAAACTCTACATCACATATTATTTCTCACTCTTCTGATATACACGCTGGCTCTTGGCATTGCGCCAGTGTGAAATGAACAACACTAGCCTAAAGTGCCACAGTACATGCACTTGGCGTGTTTGTTTTGGAGAAAATTCACATCAGTAACTTTTGGCATGATGCTTGCGCCTTTGCTGAAGCCAGGACCACCACGTGCAAGGCCGGGTTAGCCAGACAGACTCCTACTCCACCCTGTATGTGAAGATGCGAGAGAATAGGCGTCGATAGCCCTACATTTATCCATAGACAGCATGAATTTACGCTCTCGCTAAGGCAGACAGACACACACGACACACAGGCCAGGCAAGTACAAGATGCGAGAATCCGTTGTAGGTGCTGTAGGCCAGGATGAGAGCTGACTCCTTTTTTTCTTTTTTTCTTCCTTCATTCTAGATTGCCGCCTCGAGCATTTGGGCTGCAGTGTTCCGCCTGTTTTCTCCTGACTTGGACCCTTTCTGCTCTATTCATGATCATGGCCCTGTCACAACACTCAGGCTATCAGGCGAGCCCCGATCTCGTCGAAGAGATCGTCTGCCGCTACCGTTAGTCAAAAAAAGGCCAGCGACATGATCCTGTGCCTGATCTAGCAGCGCTTGGTGCAAGATCTCCGGGTTCTTACTTTTTAGTCATGCGTATACTTTGCCGTGTCATCGACGCGCCCTTCCTCTTCTCTACGCCACGATAAGACAGGACAGTCGTAGCGGGGAATAATAGCTTCTTGGCAGTTCCTTGACACGAGAATGCAGGATTATTGGCTATTGTGACCATGTACTAGCCAGAATTACCAAGAGGCGAAAGTCCTGATAACAAATACAGCCAAAATTCAAGACTCGCATCATCCAGCAAGTCATGCGAGGAGGCCCTAAGAGCATTAGATTTCCTGCGCGTAAGTCCATGAATGCTACTATTTCACAGCCGGGTATCTCGGTGACCAGATATCCCTGCTTTTGATCATGAAGTTTTCCAAGCCTCCCCCCACCCGTCCAAGCACGAGGACAACAAGAAGCACTGATCCAGTGGAAACCAAAACACCACCTCCCGCCTCTTATCCCATTGAAAAGACGCACGTGTTTGGAAACATTTCCCTACTAGCTCGACGCAGTCCTTGATAGAGAGAGCCCTCTCAACAAAGGCTCGCGCAGGATCTTTCTGGAAGCCTATAGAAGACATGCATTTCCTTTCACATGTGTGCCCATGGTTGTCGCTGCAAGCAACAGGCCCAACAAAAGGAATCTTGAAGGAAGGAGGATGAGCCAAGACAGCACCGCTGGTCGAGTCTCGTGAACAAAACAGCCCCCCATCCTACAAGGGGCTGACAATACAGTCCCTTTGTTCCCCGGACCATCAAACGGACGATGGCGGCTTTCTTTTAGTGTTCCAGACTGCCTCGACGTTCAGCAACCTCATGTAGTCTACTCCACACGACCCACGAAATGATGTTGCACCCAATCACAACACTCACTAGCCAATCTCTACCATTAATGTAAGCAATTAGCACATCATCTGCCTAGCAGTTGAACTTCGTATTAGCCGTCTTCATAAGCTTTTGCTTTACCCTGGCCACGACGAAAAACAGTAGCCCAGCCTGTTTCCTCCCTTCCCTCTGTTTCACCCCCAGCTGCCGCCTACTGCAGCTTGTGTCCGCCGTCATCTTGATTGTATAGCTACTAGATTAGCACTGTTTACGTGTGTGTGCAAATACAAATCACATAACGAGGTTCCGAAGGGCTATAAGGCAAAATCCCCAGCACGGTCCTCGTTAAGAGAGGGTTAGTGGCGATTCTAGAATGGCTACTACAGAAAACCGAAGACAAATGGCACGGCCGCCGACAGGGATGCCAGGAGTCCTGTGTCTACAGTGGCTGCAGCGCAACAGGGCTGCGGGGACTCCTCAACCTTTCTAGATGTTAGTCGAGCAAGCCGAAGGGAGTAGCTAGAAGGCGCTAGCCACGATAACTCGCGATAAAAGCAGCGCCATAGCACACCCTGATGTCATGCCATACTCCAGCAGCACACCAAGGGTCAAAGAACGATGTAACAGCATTGCGACACATAGAGATGCGCGTTCCGGGAATAGACACTGTGGGCATAGCAATGCTTCCCTCCATCTTGCTCATTCATTCAGGATCTTTTGTTCTGGCTCAGATGGAAGAATCAGCTGCCAAGGGCATCATTACAAGCGGCGGAGTAGCTTGGGGGTAGGAATTTCAATATTACAGCGATAGACAAGCCCATGCTGGTAGTCGTGACAAGCAAATATCGACGCAAGATTACGCCATATACTCGAACAAGAGAGAAGACGAGAGAGGTGGCTCTATGGAGATGATTGATATGGCGATTGGGTAGAAGGATGCGGGATCTCTACAGCTGGGCCCGATTTAGTGCGCTATCTGGCTGCCCTCTCACACATGGCGGCCTCGTCAATCTGTCCACGAAGTCCGAACGAAGTTTTTTCTTGCCAAGCGAGAAGCCAAGAAATTGATGTCATGGAGCTCCCATTCATCCCCAAGTGAAGGAAGAAGGAAGAAATGATGGAGTCGTGACATAGGTCAAGGGCTTGGCCCGAGCACAACCCCCCCTTCTCCCCATAATTACAACGCTGCATTCTAGTCTGTTTTCGACAACATAAGAGAAAAGAGTGCCTGTATTCGAGAGAACCAGGTTCTGCTATATCCTTAGTTTCGGGTATCGATTAAACTCTCATAACGTAAAAAAATATACTCCAATCTCCAGATTTCGACACCCCAACAATTTCCTGCTTCATCCTTTACGCGGTTTCGGTTTCTTGTGTTATACTCTGTCTCACCGCAGTCACTGTAAGACCAAAGCCCTGCCGCAGCGCTTCTCTCTGCGCACTACTTTCTTGGCACATTTCTTGGCCTACGTGCTTATCAATGTCCATTTTAGACAAAAAGTCAAGTTCATCTTTCACACATACCCAGTGCGGGCAAGAAGTCGCATTCCGTATACCAATCGGAAAGGTCATGGGCTCCTTCAACGACACTGAACGGCGGGGATGCCGAACCCTCTGCATTGACTCTTGAGATTGCAACTCTGCACTCCCAATAGCCATGTTGCACTGGTTTTGCCTGCTCCCATCGTCTGATGGCTGCTACGGGCATTGCGGATGAAATACAGCGCATCATGAAGCCTCTTTCGTCAAGGTTGCAGGAACATACGTGAGAGGCGATACTTTGACCTCATGTTTCTCGCAGACGTAAACCAGACCACATGCTGATTATAGCCGGAAATTTGCAAAAGCCTCCCCTCCCTGATGGTCGCATGTGCGGCGAAATTGCTTTGGAAAAGAGAATCATCTTGGCAGAATTGGCTCCAGTATCGAGCCTAGCACGCCGTCCACTTTCTCTGCTGTGTAGGGCTGTTTAATCAACACTAGCGGCCTGGAAAGCCTGTAAAATACTGAGTCTTTCGTCTTTCTTGATAGCCCAGCAAGATGAGAGTGTTCTGTTGTCTTTTAACAGAGATTCCGCCTGCTGTGGGAGACAGAAGGAAATCAAAAATACAGTGTAGGGAAGCGGCTCGCTTGCCTGTGAGCCATGTCACCACTCCTAATGATGAAGAATAGAAGATGAAACAGGCTAATTCAAACAATCTGGCTTTTGCCAAGCTCTATAGTCAGTGAGGAACCATTACTTCTAGCCCTGTCCTAATAGCTGCCTCCCGTCCAGCTCTACCCACGAGCAACAAATAAAATAAAGCCATAATCTGGCCAAAACAGACGCCTGAGCCAATCTACACGGCTTGTGGCTGAGCTGTTGTCTGACTAGAGAAATGGCGTATAACTACACAGCCAGCTGAGAAAACGTATATCCCGTTCTTGAGATTTGGAAGTCGAAGCATGAGCAGAAAAAAAGGCCATCCAACTTGGGGGATTTCATTCAAAGGTAGACCACCTCGCCCATCATAACCTCATCATGCGTCACTTCCCTTAGCTTTCAAATCACAACGGGATATGACTGAAGTCATAGGAATCTCCATGTGTCACTTGGCTTGGTTAGTGCCGATAGCCCGCTAGCTGCTGCACCACACAGTAGTAACGTGACATACAAAAAAGATGTTTCTATGACGGCATCTGGAGTAGGGTAACAAAGGAACAAGATGCCAAGACAAAAGATTGAGGATCAGGTGGCTCGAGGATGTGTTCCACTTCTTGCCAAGATCATGCATATCCGAGATGGTCTACACGCATCTTGACATCAGAAGAAGCGGATACCTCGGGTATGGAATACTACTTTTCGATCGCATGTACCTTCGTTTGTACTCTGCCAGTAGCACTCTCACTGTGATAGAGTATCTTCTACACTTGCATCGGTTTAGCAAACACCTGGCACTCGGAAGCTGTTCGGAGGGTGCCATGGCACCTAGGCTCTCTGTTCATCCTAACTGTAGCATAAGCACACATGTAGCTAGTTATTTGTTAAATACACACTTCGCGCCATGTATTCAACGAATCAATAATACTTGGCCAGTCATGTCATGCGTAAATGAGACCACAGGCAAGAGAAGAGAAATACCAAATGAAGCATAATCAAACATAAAGCACTATCATAGCCATCGATAGCATTCATCATTGGTATAGCAAAGAAGAGTAGCCTCGCCTAGACATCATCTTGTCATCAACTCAAGTCGTTGTTCGACACCACAACACTAACTCCAAAAGGCCACAAAGCCACCAACACAAACTAGAACGATCAATTGGCTAGTCTGTACTTTTTCTCTGATAGAAATACAGACATGTGGCGATGGCACAACGGCTGTGCAGAAGAATCTAGCCCAAGACCATATGCTATTGGCAGATAAATCACGAGCTTGATTTCAATTACAGCTTGTTTGCTACAAAGCTTGGCTGGTTGGATAGTTACGGGCCTGAGTTGCGCTAATGACACTCTGCGTGTCAAGCAGAAGGAATTTCCATGCTTCTTCATCAGTTATCCTTAGACCTAGCACCATCAACTGAGAGGGTAGGCTGCAGGTATCCTATTCCCATCTAGAACAACTACCAGTCAGTGTCCAGTATATTTAGTTGGGATAACTTGCATTTCTCTAGGAGTATAACTTGAGACTGCAGAATTTATGCAAAATAATGCACATTTTACAACATACCCAATACTGCCTGTCCTAATCAAGCTACTTGAAGACCAACATATCGTTTCGGATTATTGAGGTGCTGGCAGAAACAGTAGTTGGTCGTCGTATTGCGCAATCGGAGTTTTCCGTTGCTTGTCTTATTTCACAAGCCGCTTCTAATCAAAGCCTTTACCTATCTTCTACATCGTAGCCTCGGTAAGTTAGTCCGAAGGTCTGGGTTAATATGTAGTGCTAGTTAGTAATCACAGACTACTTGGAAGTTTGCAAAGTATAGTCCTCTGACACTTCTCAAGTCAGCACGTGATACAGGCGCGAGCTTGCACTGCATTAAAGAGTCAAATAACATAATCAGAGAGAGATGTGGCTACGGACACGGAGCGCTGGCCCTGCGTACCATCACTAATGCCACACTCACACTCAAGTATGGCCTGGCTAGTTGGGCACTCTATGGAAGCGAATAGAGCCAAGGATTAGGAGCCATGTGTAAGCTTTTGTTAAGAGACATGTCTTGGTCCTGCAATGGATAGTTCCCGAACTTATCCATGATGGAAATGTGAGTTTCAGGACAAGACCAACCGGATACTAGGTATCAGACATGGTTGGAGATTGGCATTTGAAGGGGGAGGAGGGGCATGCCGCAATCAGTCAATAAGGGAGAAAGGACATGTAGACATTCAATCCGCCTAATACTTCAACACAACCAGCAGCATTTCAGGTATACAACACAGCTTCTTGGATGCTAAAGTCCTGGGGATTTTCATCTATCAGTTCTGGCCTTTAAGCCTGGTGGGAGGGCACACAGGTGAGGAGGATAGTTCATCTTCTTTGTCGATCGCATATCTACAGTTACAGCCATTTTCTGGGACATTGTGACGATCAAGTCGATTTCGAAATGACTCGTTTAAAAAGCATACAGCACTCACATGTTTCTATACGAATGCTATCCCATGTTGTCGTCTTCCGCTCAAGCGACGCTTACATAAGAGCCACCTAGACCTTGTCAATGCAGGCTACCATGAAGGAGATGGGTAGAGGGAAGATGTAGTGGGATCCCGCCAGAGTTTCAAGGAAAGTTGGACAAGTGCCAATAGCCAAGGCCCGGGAGGTCATCAATTTGCGATGCCGGCTCAGCCGAATACACTGTGGGATTCCGCCAGGGTCTACGA
Source organism: Ceratocystis ficicola (assembly GCA_038407015.1). Classification (NCBI taxonomy): domain Eukaryota; kingdom Fungi; phylum Ascomycota; class Sordariomycetes; order Microascales; family Ceratocystidaceae; genus Ceratocystis; species Ceratocystis ficicola. The sequence continues at coordinate 10,912 of JAZBQP010000244.1, read as the reverse complement.
TGCAGGTTACGAGCATGGAAACAAGGTTCTGGCGCAAGCTTCGGCAAGTTTGGTAGAAACAGAGAGGTGGTGGGTGTGGAAGCAACTGCAGCCCTTAGAGCAGTCGGCGGAGTCACAGCAGAAACCCCATTACTACAAAGGATCTCAGAGCACTGTGAAGTGCCAGGCAATGAAACGGTTGACCAGCTAGTCAACGCAAGCTGCAAGAGTGCGGATCTGCTAGTCCCCAAGATTATTTCTCTGGCAGTAGTGGTAACGACGCATCTAGAGCTGATCTCAAGAGCTGGGTGAGAGACAACTGCCCAAAGACTAGTTACCTTGGAGAGGCACTTGAATCTCCAAGCCCAATTAATGTGCGCTAGATGAAAGGTCTACACCGAGGCACCGTCGCTAGAGCGTTGGTAGCGGACTCTAGACACCATGACTCTGAGGAATACCGCGCTAGGTTTAGTCATGAGAGCGCCGAAACAAGCGTCGAACTCCGGCAGGCCAAAGAGCTTTGGTCAACCATGGCAATGCCGAGACAACTCTGTGGAAGTGATAGAGAATGTTGTGAGCAAGATTCTTATTGAAAATGGATCGTGCAAGTAGCCAGTAGAGAAACCCCTCCTAGGATAGAGGGCGTGTCGAGTAGACATTGAGCAAGAGACAGACTACCCTACCCGCATGGAGGTATGTGAAAGCTCAGTTTTGTTTAGACGGTTTTTGCCTACCTATATTTTGTTTTTGCTCGATTCTTCTTTATTTTTCCCAAGTCTAGGGTCAAGGCTAGCGCCAAGCTTGCTTGGAAGCAACACGCGTTTCTCGCACCAGAAATTTGGTGACCCTCGTGGGTGGTTCAGTTCTACCCATTGGCTGGTCTGACGTTGTCCAATTTTGGTGATTCTTATCAATGTTAAATTAAAGTTTATGCGCACACCAGAGTGTGATTGATTGACAAAATTTTCTAGTGCGTGGCGCTCAAGACGCCCTCCATGTCTTCAAAGCTAGGGTGGCTGAAGACCCACAAAAGAGTTGACAAAATACATTAGGGTTTGAATATCAAGTGCCGAACGCACAAGGGCATTGTATTGTATTGTATTGTATTTGCCATTTTACGTCTACCTACTGGTTATTTCACAGCAATACAATACGACGGCATGATCTGGACGGAAAAGGGGCGAGGAGATGTCAACCCCCGACACCTCTTCCGGGCAGTCAGCATTTTCAGGTGTGCCCGAGGTCAGAAGCCTTTCATGGCCCTCAAGGGCCTGGTATAAGCACCGAAAGATTCTTCAACTCGGCTATCCCCCGCGGGAAGTTCCGAGATTGGTTACCTGGTATTTTTGGCCTGCGGCCCCGTCTATATATCGAGAAGTCCAAGAGGCCAACGGCCATCGGCACGAGGGGTTAGCCTCGGCGGAGTACGCGGGTTTTGTCCTCTTGTCTGGAATGTCGGTTGTCGCAGTTTTTTGAGAACGCACAAGGGCCTGGGGAAAGAAAGCTTTTTCTAGCATCTGCTTATGAAAGATGAACGCCTGCCAGACTCCTTGCTGCAGTTGTCTAGTAGTATCAGCTTCTGTGTCTAGTCTCTGTCCATCTTTCGAGGACACTAGTAGGTTTGCCTCTTTGCCACATGCAGACATGCGACGTCAAGAGCCTGGAGACAGACTGGCCTTCTAGTTTGCTCAGCCATTTACCTTAGTCCAGCTCTTCCATAATAAGCTGTTGGCGACTGGTTTTGAGAGATTGCTGCAGACCCTTTCCATCATCCGAGGAAGTATAAACATGTTTCTTTTTAGCACATATAGATGCGGAATCTTGATAGTATATTGACACTGGAATGTGGCTGGCCTATATAACAATCCTCCAAGGAGTGAGTATCAAATGATTTTGACAACTGGCCCCTTGGAACTCCCACATTTCGGAGATGCAAAGTCCGGCAATGGCCGTGGCAGTATCACAGTAACCTGCTTGAGAAAGCTTCATCAACCAGGCCCCGGCCAGTGATAATGGCGATCTTGGCAGAACTAAAACTAGAGGAGCAGTTAGATACAGCAAACTATCGTAAGCCCGATACATGCGTTCGTTATTGCATAAAGCCTGCTTTTTGTTCATAGAAGTCCGAGCCTCAGCGTCTGTATCACATTACTTTGCTTCTTTTGATGGCACATAAACTGGCACTTACCAAAGCAGCAATGTGATACACATCTTTGCTCCTCAGTGCCATGTTGCACTATCCGCAAGCTCATTGGTAAAGATATATGCCGGTAATCTGGTTAGCTGATCTGCTCATTCGGCTTTTGACCAAGCAGAGACCACCACCTAAAAACCCAAGGCCTATCATGCCTTTTCGGCCTCATAGTAACTTGTAATGTGGACATCAATGGAACTACATTTATCCATACGCGGCACGAATCCACACTCTCACCAAATCAGATGCGAAGGCGTTGCTTTAGGCGCTCTAAATCGGGATATCTGTTCGGTCTTTGTCTAGATCTTATGGCTGGTCAAGCAGCACTCAATAGGAGATCCTTAGGTTCTTTTCTAGTCCTGTAAATGCTTTGCTATTTCTTTATCTTGCAGCCTTGAGGCACTTCTAATCTCCTATTCTAGGAACCCGCACAATAGCCCCTTTGGCTAACTAGCCATCTTCAAAAATCAAGGATTTTTTGGCGGTTTTCTTTTTTCATGTTTCCGAACTAGAATCAAGGTTCAAAGGCATCGTGTGAAACATTATCAACTACCAGCCAGTACCGCAAAGCAGTGAAGAACTGGCATGACTGCGCAAACATGATCCATTGCAGACAACATTTGTAGCTTTGTATGATGAAAAGGCCTCGAAAGGCTAGAGTTGAATTGCACAACAATCTCGCAGCGTTGTCACTTCGCAACGGTAAACCGACACTTGATGGCGAAGATGCCTGAGCCTCGATCAGTATCTCAACTTTGCGGCTGTACTCGTGTTGCCGCCTGGTAAAACGGCGTATCTCCATAGAAGCTTTGTGAGAAATAGTACCATTATTGCCAGCTGCATCAGAGACACCCCCATCGTCCCAAACTTGATGAAAGACGGGTTTAGTTCAATGGTCCGTAACTGCGCCAGGGGCAGTGACATCGATTCTATCTCCAGCACCAAGATCAGAAGGAATGCCAAGAGGGTTAGGAGATCGATAGTTGTTGTTGAGCTTCATAATTTACTCAATAAGAGCCTAGCCTGGGAAGTCCATGACAACAATGCCAATCTATCCGCCCTAGTTTTGCTTAAGATATTGACCAAGAAGGCGGTTGATTCCAGATTTGGGATTAGTGTCATGAGCGATGTGAACGGGCCTGGCGCCGGCACTAGTGGTAGTGTGGATGATGTACAGCGTGTTAGAGTGTGTCGGGGGAGCTTGGTTGAGATTGGCCCTGATGTTAGCCCATTTAACTTTCAAGAAGTAGATATCAACAGGAGTCTGCGAGTTAAAACCAGAGATGTGAGCAGAGCTTCAGGGCAGCCCATAACGGCCGGGAGGACTAGTCTCGAAATCTCGAGGGATAAAGACCTTGCCACGAGCTTCGCCAAAAGTAGGGGGGGTCGTAATCACCAATGCCCTGACAGTAAATACATTTGGCAACACGACAGTCAAATTCTATGCCAGGGACAAAGGATCTATTAATGAAGGTGAAAAAGAATCCATCGTCCCCAAATAAGCTACTTTTCCGGATGCGTAGAATAATAGCTTCTCCAGGATGATCGTCAAAGAAGTCAAGCATGGTGCTCAAGACATAGCGAGGTCATAAATGGCAACAGTAGATCCATCACATACTTTAGCATCATTTTCGATCAACCGGCAGCTAGTGTCAAAGTCCCTAATGCCACCAGTAAGCTGCTGGTCTAAAGGCATATCTTGGCTCTGCAATCGACAATTCTCCATTCCAAACGTCATGGAATCGTGAGTTCCAGAAATGAAAAGCACTGGTAGAGGGACATCATCGGGGATGCTGTTCATACGGTTTGTATTTTCACCGGCGTCCAAATTAAAAGGCCAGTAGTATCGATTGACTACATCCGATTTGATAGCGTGGCTGGAGGCGACAGAGGCCAGTATCACAAAGAGAGAGAAGCGCATATTGACGACAAAGCCAATCAGATATCGGATCTCAGACAGGTTCAGAGATTGGCAATGTATGAAGTATGAGAGCAGGTGGTGAAAACAAGTTGATAATGGAAAAGGGACACGCAATCTTCTGAGCAGTTGACATCCGATCATATTAACACTTCGCCGTGGCTGGACTTTGAAAGCCTCACCTCTCTGAGATCTAAAGTCCGGCTATGGTGGTGATGATAGTCCAATGATGTGTTTGAAAAGCCTCCGTCTCCTAAACTAAAGCTAGTACAAACAGTATCCTGGATTCTGCTGCTTTTCCTAGAGGGGTCGATGGAGAAAGGCCTAGCTTTAGGATGTCTAGAGGACTCTACAAGCTAGAGGTATTCATTTCAAAGCGCCCATAGCACTATTTCTACTTTTTCTCGAGGCATTTACAAGCCTTTTCTCGGGCAGAGAGCCAGCCTGCGGTAGTCGCCACATGAGCCAAGTTAAGGTCAGAAAGAGCAAGATGAGACATCGAGCTACGGTAGGTCTCACACATATGTCGGTTGTTGAGCGGAACCTACGATGCACCGGTGAGTTCATGTTCTTTCCAGTCAGCCATCCTTCTCAGTGCTACATCTTGAACGTTTCTGGCATCGCGTGCGAGACGCACAACTTTCTGAGAAGATCGCCTGCCTCTGAAACAGAGCCATCAGACACAAGAAGCCCCTCCAGGTCTGCTAACGGATGGGCCACTACGAGGGGCTAAGCTTTTGCCGCCGACAAGTCTGCTGGAGGGAAGTGTGGCAGGCAAGCAGCAACATACGTCTGCAGCTGGTTTCATCATTCTTCTAGTATAGTGGTAGTTCGTGCCCGCAGAAACCTTTCTTCATAGCGTTTACATTCTTCAGCGGGCAAACCAAAGATGATCTTCACTGGGCATGTAATCGGCCGTTGTTTCTCGTATGAGCACACAGCACTAGACCCCGCTCTGTCATTTTTATAGGCTAAATGCTGTATCTCCTATGTGAATGATGCCGGAATCTCCCTCTATGCTTAATACTCACTGCTCTGCTGCTAGAGCACAAACAAAGCCGTTGTCGATGTGGTCCATAATGCGGTCCATAATAGTGGCAGAATAGGGATGACTAAGCCATGGCACGTGCTACACCGCCCTGGCCCGTGTCGACCCCTATTACTATGTGACAGACCGCACCCTGCGATAGATAGAGAATGGAAAAACTAGACATTACCAAGAAGACCGAATTCACACCACCTTTGTAGACAGAAGGGGTTTGAGTACGGTCGCCGGTATTCTCACAACGATCCACAATTAGATTGACTTTTACCGACATGCGCGGCCGCTGAGAGGTCAAAGGCCGCCTCAGGCTGACACACCGATGCGACGTATGCTGCCCGGGCCCGTTAGGAGACATACTGCTGCTTCTGCGAAAGGGGGGGAGTGACTCTGTCTCGTGTGCCTCTGGTAGCTTGAGGCTCCTCGGTGACGGTGGCGATATTGACCACCTGGGCAGTCTGTGAAAGATGGAGTGAACCGTCCGCATCGAGGCTGAGCAAGCCACCGTTGAACTTGAGTGGGTGACTGCTCGTGAGGGATTCACGAGGTTTGGCAAGGAAGCCAGCTTCTTGCAGGGATGCCTCCTCGAGGTCGGCAAAAGCCTTGTTGCCAAGTATTAGAGTATCGTCCGTCTGGAGGCCCACGATCCCGAATGTGCTGTCGGTCCGCACCATGAGACACATGTCATAGGTGGAAGGGTGCATGCCCATGGTCTCGATGTGGTGCTTGGTGTATGTGTGCAGCCAATGGTTGCCTGTTCCCTGGGGTGCTTGTCCGCCGCTGCTCGACGTGGCCTTCGGTGGTGGTGGCTGCGTGATGGGAGAGCCGTTTTGGTGAACCCCTTGGTTGTCACTGAAGGAGTCCAGGCACCAGTGGGTGGGTTCGATGAAAGCCTTGCCCATCATCTCTTGCAGATCTGGATCGCGTGTTTGCATCCTGTACGCTCCTGAGTGAGTGCGGCGGGCGAGGGCGATGCCCTCCGTGTTCCATGGCAGTGAGCGGTGTCCGCTTGTCGCCACCATAAAGGCAGCGTGCCTCTCCTTAGCGCGGGGCGGTACCGGCAGGTAAATGCCGCGTCGGATCGTAAGGTTCCGGAGATCCGTGAACAAACCGCGGGAGACAGCCTGCCAGTCGATCTCCTGCCAGTCCGGGAAGAAGATAGGGAGCTCTGCTAGGTAATTATCGTCACATATGTGAGGGCGCACCTCCATAAATTCGATGAAGCTCTTAACCTCTCCGTCGTGATCGGTCGGGAGAGGGACGGTGCGTGATTCCTTAGGGGGCGTGCCGTCGCCGGTGTTGGATGGGGTCGGATTGCCGTTGTCAGCCATTGTTGTTGGTGAATCGGTGAGGGTAGTATCTCTGTGGTTGTGTGTGGTTAATCTTGTGAGATTGATCTCGTACACCTTAGTAATTACTGTCGGTAAAAGTCAATCTAATTGTGGATCGTTGTGAGAATACCGGCGACCGTACTCAAACCCCTTCTGTCTACAAAGGTGGTGTGAATTCGGTCTTCTTGGTAATGTCTAGTTTTTCCATTCTCTATCCATCGCAGGATGGGGTCTGTCACATAGTAATAGGGGTCGACACGGGCCAGGGCGGTGTAGCACGTTGTCGCGTAGCTGGGAGTAGATCGGAATGGTTTTATTAGGTCTATCTATGAGTGAGGGGTAATGATTTGGGGGGTAAATATATGTTTGGGTCACGTGATCATGTACTGGGTTACGTGGCTGTTTAGGGTTAGGGGTACAACACACGTGCCATGGCTTAGTCATCCATATTCTGCCACTATTGTGGACCGCATTATGGACCACATCGACAGCCGTCAATTATTGCTGCCGGCCAGATTTCACTCAAAAAGACAAACTGGGCTCCGCTGACCTGGTGATAGACGGACGATACTTTAGGGCCTAGCAATTAGTTTGAATGCCGCCAGATTCAGTGTTCGATCATGAGTTAGCCGAGCGAGGAAGCGCCCAAGAACATTGCTTCCCAATTCAAGCGCAATATCTACCAAGCTATTTCGAGCAAGTTACATAATTCCAGACTCGCTAGCTTGAGCAGTACAAAAAGGCGCTTGTCAAAACCTGGGTCTTTCAGTGTGAGCATTTTGTGAATAGAGCCACCTCCCGAGTCAAGGGCATATACGCACTGATGAAATCACATCTCAAGAAGACTACTTTGGATCTCTGAGAAAATCAGAGGGCTATTGAGCGTGCCCTACTCAAAGTTTTCAGATTGGAAATCGAATTAAGTTCAGCATCCTGCACCAGAGAGCCCGAGAAAAGCCCAGCGCAGTCGAGGTCACACAACAGATTCTTTCAGGGCAGAAAGGACTTAGTTGAAGAGGTTGGAAGAATCACTTCAACAAGAAGCTCTAGCTCTGAGACTCGGATTGTGAGATGAAGCACCGGACACTAATGTTAAGTCACAGCAAATTTTACCTGTGGTAGATACACCCAAGAAAAACCAGCACCAGCCCCAGAAGCTAGTTTCCTGACCGCAGTCAAGACCGTAACCAAGACTCTGCGAGACTCACTCAGTGGCGTCTCTCAGCATTCAATATTCCCTGTTTATAAACTGTCTTCTTCGCCGAGCCCATCACCACCACTACTACGAGGAGGCAATCCGCTATGGGCCACATACGGAAGATGTGTCGCCGTAAGGAGCGCTCGGTACGCAGCGCAACCGGCTAATAGTATCAAGACGAACCAACGATACCATGTGGCAACAAGGCTTTCGCATAGATGTAGCAAGCCAAGCTACAAATAACGTCTAGACTGCGAACAGTTGTCATTTAGCCGGCAAAGGAAAGGGGACAATACTTGAACTTGCATGGCGGGCGTATAGAAGACAGTATCATTGTCAGGAAACGTAGTAATGGATTATAAACTCAGTAGTAAAATCATTGAACACGACACAGCCATCGTATCTACATACAACCCCAATGGCTCTTGTGTAAACTAGAAAACCTCAACCTGCCTTCTTCAGCAAATCAACAGGCTGTTTGTTTTCCCCGTGAGGACAAAAGAAAGCGCCGATACCCAATCTCTTACCATCCCAAGTTTTCAAGGGCTCAGTGTTATATCATCTTCACGAAGTTGTAAATTCACTAGTAATATGCCTCTGGACTCCCAACACAAGCTTTATCATAAAGCTGGATGATTGATACATCACCTACTCACCGGCGGCACCTTATATCAGCTAACTTTTACAAGCTTCCCATTACCCAAATTAAGGTGAACGGTGCGCTCGTCTGGCCTATTCTATCCTGCCATCAGCGGGCGCTTGTCATAGTGCAAGCATATCATGTAGTTTTGTCAAAACTGCCATACTATCCACAAAGCTGCCAGGTGCCCATGCGTGTGCATACACGCAGAAGTATAAATTTCAGATCACGATGGTGAAGGCCTTGTAGAGGACAATGCGCAACACAATCTCCACTAATGACAGGTGCAGTTGTGGTACTAGAGCTCCCATTTCAGAAGGCGGATCATACTAGACGCTACGGCAGTTAATTTCACAGTATCCAATGCTAGTAAGTGGAATGTCCAAAAGGGAATCTAGCATTATTTCGACTCATAGACATGCCGGTCCCAAAGATACATGGTGTAAGCAAAATAATGCCATCGTCTACCCATTCGAGATCTTGGGCCTCAATCATGTTTCATTACAGCATCAATCGCCAGTGGCACTATGTCTTTACTGTCAGTAGCGTAGCTTAGGGCCAGGAAGCCTAACATCACAAGGACGGGCGAAGAACAACATGGTAGCAGTGATGGCAAGCGAATATCGACATCCACATGATAACACTAAAGATTGGAAGATTTGGGGAGCCCCATTGCAAGTGGTCTGATAGGTGAAAAGAGGGATGTACGAGCTCTCTCATGGTAGCGATCGCCATGTGTTGGGAACTGACAAGATGAAGCACCAAACTAGGTCAAATGCTTGCAATCATGATACTGCAGTTTAGCTTATCTTTGCAATGCAAGAGATATGCACACACCTCATGACACTTTTCCACATGACAGATCATGAGCAGGGGAAGGGAGAAATTAACCCTCTAGTCAATGTACCGAGTAAGTTAGGTGGACCTTCATTGCTCTACTTTCGAGAGATGATAAGAGGTATAGGCAGATTCTGGCCAAAGCAAACGCTTGAGCCAGTCTACACAGCACCATATGACTCAAGGCAGTATTTACATTTGAACAGCCGGAAGAGCAAATGCATGGCTGGCCCTTGAGACCTGAACGTCCAAGCACAAGTAGCAAGAGAATCTGTTTAACCCCTACCGTTGTATCTGAGGCCCTTGGCCAAAAGTAAGACCACATTCATCTCCATTAGTGGGCAGATGCCCATCCTGTCGTTGAAATGGCACTTAAGAAAGTGTTTGCAGCTACAGGAATCCCCGTGTACGGCTATCTCCGCCACTATAATCTATTGACTAATTCACTAGCGACTGCACCAGAAAGTTTAAGGTGGGAGCTGAAAAAGAGTTCCCAATGGCTATGTCTAAGCCAGGGCAGTGAACAAGGAGAACGCTAAGACCGAATACTACTGGAGTTTCAGGGATACATGCTTCAGTATCAACGCACGAGACAATCCATGCACACACTGTTATCTAGAGAAGCGGTACCTTGAATAAAGGATACCGCACTTTTAACTGCGTGCACCTTCGTCCGCACGTTGTCTGAGCTTGAACTTGAATACATTTTATGTCTCGCACTTTGTCTGTTTGCGAAACTCTTCCGTTAATCTACTGTTTTACATATCTGCGTCAGCTCAACAATACCCTTGCACTAGAAAGCTGCATGAGAGCTACCAGACCACCCCCCAAACCTTCCTGCTAATCTCAGTTATTCGCTAAACACTGGCTAAGAAAAGTCTAGTCTGATACATCATCAAGTAAATGCTAATTGCTCATTAGCTAACTGACGCAATTCGTTCAACTATGTGCAAAAAGAAAGACTCCTGGTAAAGCTACCTTGAAATCGGTGGCAATTGTGCCATCATTGCGAACAGTGCATCATCGTGATGGTCGTCGTCGATGACATCATCAGTCTAGTAGAAAGACACGACTTGGGCTAACATACACCCAGTGCATTTTGTTGAGCTTTGGCCAGTACCGGAAGCCGCAACACACTGTTTCCAGGCCTCTGACTGTTTGGCACCCGCTCTATATACGTAACATGTACTCACAACGCTGTGCTGAGCAAACCAGCAGAGCGACGAAAACAGATATAGGGCACAAGCACGAGGGCCCAGGCATGGAAAAAATCATTATCGACACGCTCACATTGAAATCTAGATGATCAAGTGTTTTGTAGAAGGAAATAAAACTTGGACCAATGATGACATGTTTGTGATAACTTGTATTACACTCTATTGTAGCCCTTACTAACTTTCTATTCACCATCAAGCCATCCATCTCTTCACCTACTTAGACCTGTAGCTCCACCTACTTTTGAGGATTGGCAGGGTCACGGTAGTTACCAGCAGCCTGGTAGGCGCCATGGGCGTAGGTAGCACCATAGTTAGGAGCAGGAGGGAAGCCACCATAGTTAGGAGCAGGAGGGAAGCCACCATAGTTAGGAGCAGGAGGGATGCCATGGTTAGGAGCATTGGGGCCATTGTTAGGAGCAGGAGGGAAGCCACCATAGTTAGGAGCAGGAGGGAAGCCACCATAGTTAGGAGCAGGAGGGATGCCATGGTTAGGAGCATTGGGGCCATTGTTAGGAGCATTAGGGAGGGCGATGTTAGGAGCAGGAGGGGAGGTATG
>JAZBQP010000243.1:0-38545 GCA_038407015.1 Ceratocystis ficicola | reverse complement strand
GATAGATGCTTTTGGGTATCATTGGAAGTATTACAGGAGTGATAATGAGGGACCAAAACAAGTGGCCAAACCAAACTTGGCGGAAAAAAGGAAAACAAGCCTATTAATAAGGAAGCAAACAAAACCAACTGCTGAAGTCTTGGAAAGTGGATGATGAACCTACATATGAAATAACTTGGGGGAGGGGGGGCGATGTGAAAGGAAATAGGAAATCGTGGCTAGTCCCTTGACCTTGGATGATGAGAGCAGCTCAAGAAGGGGGGATGGCAGTGTAAAATAGAAGAAATGCCGCTCATCTTGGACAAACGCAGTGCAGGATGGTGGCCAGTTTAGAAGCCTGGCATCAGATCACCCAGTGGTCCATCCAGACGCGAAGAGCAAATTAGCTCCGAATCATTTGACGAATGCCAGCGCTGTGGTGCACTAACGCCGTTTGACGAGGTCGGCGTAGACGACTGTCGTCGCCGGTTTGCTGCTTCTTCATGATGCTCCTTCGCCACGGGCTTTACAGAGGAAATTTGTGTGGTAGGCGACGGGCTGTCAGAAAGCGACTGGCTTGTTGCGCTCCGCAAAATGGATCGTCTGCTCGAACGGCGAGACGTAGTAACGGCTGACTGGGCTTGGAAAAGCTGGTTTGATACAGGCGAGTGTTGCAGTGGCGCTGGTGACACTGGGAACGACTCCACGACCTCGTCCTCGGCAACGATGGACGGCCGTGGGCAAGCACCGGTAATGTCAAGGGTTGATATTTGCAACTGCCAGCCGCCAGGCGGAAGGCGCTTTGCCTGGGCTGCTCGTTTGGCCCGGTAGGCCTGGTAGCTACTAGTGTCCATGGACTGCGACCGATCAATGGGGCAATCTAGGCGGTTGCTCATAATCTCGTCCGACCATCTGCTGCGAGGCTCTGGAGCCGTTACAGCCGAAGAGGGGGCGGAGGATGGCGATGGCAGATTGTGGTTGCTGGAGCTGTTGCTAAGGTTGTTGCTAGGGCTGTTGATAGAATCACTGCTAGAGTCGCTGCTGCAGCTGTCGCTGAAGCTGTCGCTGTAGCTAGAGCTACGACTAGGCGGTCTGGCAATAGCAATCTGGTTTCTGGGTGGAATGGTGGTGAGCGGCGAAATACAGGATAGAGAGGCTACCTCTTCGTCTTCCTCCTCAGCATGTTGATGGTTGTCTTTTTTCTGGAATGGCAGCCAGTCAAAGTCCAGCGCTGGCCAGCCGTACTCCAAGTGCGAGCTGGCCATTGACGAAGCCTGCCTGTGGTGCTTCAAGAACTCCGAAGTCGACACAGCCTTGCGTAGCACTGCAGGAGCTGGCACAGTCAGGGTCAAGACTGGAGTGCCATTAGACCGACGCGGCACTGCATGTTCGTACCCAGTAGCATCCATGCTTCGAGTACGACCACGCCGAGACGACTTGCGCGGAAGAAGAGGTGGCGGAATCAACGACTGGCAGTGGTTGCTGTGCTCAAAGGCAGAGGGAGAGGGCAGAGGAGTTTCCATTGTGAAGGAAAGCAAGGCAGCAGATGGGGAAGAGTTAAGTAGGGGTGCTGGCCTGTGGTTGCTTTTGGGTTTAGGGCTGGAAGACTCTGAGTCGTTCTTGATGACGGGGTGGACGCCGGACTGGTTGCGCTGGGCGGCTGCTTCAAAAGCTTTCCATTCGGAGCGGAGGCTGATTTGACTACTACTACTACTGCGAGAGTCGTCGTCGCTGTCCGTGCTATATACCTCATCTTCAGCAATGTAGACCTGCTGCACGATATTTTGCTGCTGATTTTGGTGTTGGAACTGGTGACTATATAGATGTTCGTCTTGGGGCCAGCCCTGCTGCTGGCCATGATGCAATTGTTCCTGGCAAGCGTGCTGGTTATGCTGCTTGATATACGAAGTATGGGAAGGGTTGCAAGGAACCCACTCATCAGGAAGATGTGGTGCAATCTCTCGCTCGCACATGAAACGGCCCGGCTCAGCCGAGGAAAAAGCGGGAGGCGGCGAGCTCTGGACTATGGCATCGTCGTTCTCATGAATGGGCGGTGGCATTGAAACGGAGTACATAATGCTCTCATTATCGGGAATGGAACCATCCCTGGCGGAGAACTGCGAGGGCGTATACGGAGGAACAGCAGCAGCGGGAAGCGCGGAAATGGATGACGAAGCAGTGCACTGGGCTGTCGCTTCCTGGCGGGCCTTTTGAAGAGCGAGCTGTCGCTGGTTTTCCTGTTCTAGAATGAGCTGCTCAGGGGTCATAGCCCTAGTGCGGCTAAGGTTGCGGGAAAGGGTGCGGCTCAGATTTCGGCTGAGATTGCGACTGCGAGAATGGCGCTGGCTATGAGAGTACGAGTGGGAGCCACTGTCTCGTGGGTTGTAGTGAGAGGAGGCCCGGTGGTCGCCGGTGGCAGCAAACGACTGGGTGGAAGAGCGCTTGAGAAATACTGCCGAGGGATAGGTGGGGGCAGAGGTGAGGGCAGGCTTCTCGTGGCCAGTGTGGTAGACAATGGGGGCGATGGGATGTGGCAAAGGAACTGGTAGTGGTAGTTGCCGATGGGGTGGTATTGGTGGCGGATCTGGTGACAGTCCTGAGAGTGGTGGTTGGTGTCGGCGACGACGGCGATACAACATGAAACTAAGGAATACTACAGCACAGAGCACGGCAACGGCCGAGAGTACGACAGTGGCAACAAACCAAGGCCTGTCTGTTATTGGGACTGAAGATGGGGGGGTCTCAAGCTGGCTGGGACTGGGGCTGGTATACAAGATTGTAGAAGCATCGGGGTCATCGCTGGTGGCACCAGAGAGAGCCATAGGCGTCATGGTGGACAGAGGACAGAGGAAGAGAGATGGTAAAGGTGAAAGGCGGAGGAGGAAGTGCAAGGAGAGGAGGAAGAAAGGAGGAGGAGGAGGAGGAGAGCAGATAGAGGGGGGAAGATAAAGGCTAAGGATGGGGACGGAGCGAACGCAATGGCGGCGGGAAACAGAACGGGCGTTGTTATCTGCCGTGGGCGTAGAATATTGGGGTTGGGTTTGGGTTTGCTAGCGAGCACGGCTGGCAGGTCGATGTTCTGATTATTCTTGGTGTTTTGTTTAGAGGATGCTGCTGCTGTGCTGGTGATACTGTGAGCTTGAGGAGTTTGGCGGCCATTAGTGAGGACAACCACGACGACAACGACAACGGCAACAACAGACAATGGGAATGCACATTACAGACGAGCAAGCAGCAAGCAACAGGGAAGAAAAAGAAGGGGGAGGAAAAGGAAGAAAAAAACACCAGAAAAACAAAGAGGCAAGCCTTCGTCAAACCGTGCGAAGAACAAAGGCGCCTCGTTGTTGTTTATATTGTAGCTCAAAGATATAAGCAACGCTTGGAGGAACAATAAAAGCAAAGATAAAAAAAAATAGCATAGTAGCGTGCAAGGTAGGGGGAATAGTGCCGGAAAGACAAGACACTGGCACCCGCTCTCAATCTATGCTTCTCTCTAGGCTCTTCTCTTCTCCATGCACACAGGTTTGCTGCTGCACGTTGTCTATCTAACAAGCAGCTAGCCGGCCGGATATACGCTGTAGATATACTCTGCGATGTTATAGCCTAGCCAGAAGCCAGAAGCCAAAGACAAGGGACAGGACAAGCCAAGCTCGGCTTTGTTTGTTTTGTTTTGTTTTGCTTTCTCTATTTTCCCCTTATTTTTGTTTCTTTAGCTGGTGAGCCTGTCAACGGCCTGGAAGATCTTGGTGCTTCATTGTTTGCTTACCTTTGTTTTATGTTCTGCTTCTCAGATTCTGTGCTGCACTCGTGCTCTTCTTCACGCCTCTGTCCCTCCACCGCTCTCCCTCACTCACTCTCTCTCTCTCTCTCTCTCTCCCTCTCGCCCTTCCCACTACTTGTTTCTTGTTTCTAGTGGGAGACAGAGAGAGGGAGAAAACAAAAGCCCACAGCCCGCACAGACAGAGAAGCAGTCCATGGAACAGCTCCTGCTGAGCTTGAACCCTTTGTCTGTGCCCCCAAATATAGCATCATGCAGGACGTACTTCAAGGGTTAGAGTGACAAATGAAATCGACACAGGAGCTAGGCAAACCCTTACCAGAGAAACTCGGCCTAAATTGATCTCAAATGCGACGTTTTGTTGTGTGTGGCTAGGATTGGAGAGTGGTCTGTTCGTCGTTTTTTTTTCTCCTACATGATGCTGGCTCACTGACAGCGGTGGAGAATAGGAATGAACGAGATGAACAGGATGAAGAAATGGTGCATTCTTTGCTTGTGCTCCGGCCATCTTGTGCGGTGGGCAGGCAAGTGTGTTGTGTCTTGTGCTGGAGCAAGAGGCAGATGACAAGGAACACGGGGCCGACCTCTGCATCTCCGCATTTCCCTTGATCTCCTTCCCCTTCTTCGGAGAGCCGCAGCATTCATTCATTGCCGTCAAATCCCCAAATGCTCGCTAATCGGCGGCAAGCTCTCTCGCCAGTCTTGTCCTCCCTCCCTTCCCTCTCCCCCTCCCTTTTCCCTGTCCCTGGTCATGCATGTGTTTCCTTGAAATTCCCAACTGACAATTTAGAAAGTTGTTTAAATCCTCAATTCATGCATTCCCTTTTCTTGCTGGCCTGAAACCCTGAAGAATCGTGTTCTCAAGGGTTTGGCTTGGCTGGGCTCAGGTGCTGTACTATGCCGGGTGCTGAGATCAGCTTGATGGCTTTGCTCGTGAGTCTGTGCAGTCTTTCTCGCTTCTTTTTTGTCTGCTGTTTTTTGTTCGGTCTTTTCCTGAGACTCCTCCAAGACAAACCGTCCGCTTCTTCCCTTCCCCTTCTTCTTGTTCGTCTTTCCTTGCCTCCCCTTTCAAGACAGCCTCAATAATACGCCATCCCCATTTTCTTTGCAGCTTTGTGCAGCCATGGTATCTGCTGCTCCGTTCCGTTCCTTGGGCGTTTGCTGGGCTGATGTCGAGACCAATGCAAGAATGAAAACGGAAGCCCTGTAGCATGTTGCCATAGCCAGCCGTCACCGTAACAGTCACCGTAACAGTCACTGTAGCATCGAGGCTTTGTGTGTGTGTTGTGTACCATGCCTCTCTTGTACCCCTTCCCCCCACAATGACTGAGCGGATCGCAGGTGCCATGCACCCTGCTTGCCTGCATCCAGTTGTCTTTCTCCTCTTCTCCTATGCTTGCCTCGTATTGTCTGGCTGACAAGCCAGCCAGCTCCCGCGATTTCATTCAAATCTTCAGACCAGATCACGACCACACATGTGCAGTACATGCGTGCGTACGGAGCCACATCCAAACACGCAAACTCGCTCAATATCTTTCTCTTGGCTCGGCCTAAATGCGCATTGGCCTGCTGTGTTCCTTGCATGTCTCCTCTTTGAGCTTCCTCCGCCCTCGTAGTGAAATAAAGAAATTGAAATTGAAAAAGAAAAAGAAAAACAAATCATGTGCGGGGGTCGGAAAGTCCTATAGAAACATTGTTGCTTGGCTTAATGTCTCGGTTTAATCACTGATGTGGCATTTGCTCCGAGATCATCTGCTGAGTAAGCCCTGCTGTGTGCCAAGCGATTATAGGGTTAGCTGCACACAGGGTTATGGCTGGTCACAGGACCTCTTCACCGTGTCAAGTTGCAGCCGTAAACTGCCATTTACCTCGGAATTGCACCAAGGCATACAGTGTCCGTAAAACCCGGCCCCCCGCTTCATCTTGTCGCATTCCGTCTTTCGACATCCCGTAGCCCTCTCCTGGAACAAGCCCCACCTACAACCGTTCCGCCATGCCATCGGCTATTAGAGTTATGATCTTGCGCAAGTCTCCGATACACGGAGTGTCGCCGCTCTTTACGACGCCTTTGACCATGGCCCATCGCCAGCATGTGGCCGTGGCAGGCTCTGGCTTTGTGCGAGCCCTGCACTCTAGCCGGGCAGCCGCGATGCAGCCCAAAATGCAGCTCAAGAAGGATAAAGCGCTGCCACTGCAGGGCACCCGTGTTCTCGACATGACTAGAGTGCTTGCTGGGGTAAGTCGCCGCTGTGCTCCCGGCCGTGCCATCATATATCCACAATGAACCTCTTGCTGAAAAAATGAAAAACAAAAACATCAACCCACCTCTAGCCATACTGCACACAAATGCTAGGTGATCTTGGGTAAGCTGCTTCCTGTTTCCTTCTTCCTGGGTTAGCAACATCCTGACATGGCGCTAGAGCTGAGGTCATCAAAGTTGAACACCCCGTCCGTGGCGACGATACGCGGGCCTGGGGCCCTCCTTATGCCCAGTACGAGCCTGAGGCTGGGCTAGAAGGCCATGGGGAGTCGGCATACTTCCTGACTGTAGGTCAATTGGGGAAAGGCATCCGTGCTGCCATGGACTCAAAAATCTTTGGCTGACAAATTGAACCCTATTGCTTCAAGGTCAATCGCAACAAAAAGTCTATCGCATTGTCGTTTCAGGACGAACAAGGCGTCAAGATCATCCACGACTTGGCGGCACGGTGCGATGTTTTGGTCGAGAACTACCTTCCAAACACGCTGAAAAAATACAAGCTTGACTACGAAACGCTGTCTAGGATCAACCCCAAGCTCATATATGTGTCTATCACTGGGTATGGCCAAACCGGGCCCTACTCTGCACGAGCTGGCTATGACGTCATGGTGGAAGCAGAGTTTGGACTGATGCACATCACCGGTGCCCGGAATGGGCCGCCCGTCAAGGTTGGCGTTGCCGTGACTGATCTCACTACGGGCCTATATGCATCCCAAAGTGTGCTGGCAGCCTTGCTTCAGCGCAATGCCACAGGCGAGGGTCAGTGGATTGATGTGTGTCTGAGTGACTGCCAAACTGCCACCTTGGCCAACATTGCTAGTAGCGCTCTGGTTAGTGGGAAGCCAGACTCAGGGCGGTGGGGTACGGCCCATCGTAAGTATGCCCTTATCCCCCGGGTTGCCTCATATGCTCAGCCTACGCGTTGAGATCACGATGATGTTCATGTGTCCTGCTAACCCGAGGGAATAAAACAGCGTCAATTGTGCCATACCGTGCCTTCAAGACCAAAGATGGCGATATCCTCCTCGGCGGAGGCAATGATCGCCTATTCAGCATCATGTGCAACGGCATAGGCCGCCCCGAGTGGCCAGAAGATGCCAGGTACAAAACCAACGCCCTGCGAGTAGCCAACCGTGACGATCTCGAGTCGGAGATCGAAGCCATCACTCGGTCACAAAATACGGCGTATTGGCTCGACGTATTTGATGGCTCGGGACTGCCTTATGCAGCCATCAACGACATTCAGACTACTCTAAACCACCCGCACACAAAGGCTCGCAACATGGTGGTGGAAATGGACCACGAGTACTGCGGGCCGGTCAAGGTGCTTAACTCGCCAGTCAAGTATTCCAACATGCAGCCCGGGCCGAGAACCCCCCCGCCCGTTCTCGGCGAGCACACTGACGAGGTGCTGAAAGAGTTTCTAGACATGGCTGAGGACGAGATTGCGGAGCTGAAGGCTAGCGGAGTTATTCGATGAACAACGTGCTGGCGAGGTTAGGCGGCCTATGAGGGATTGAGAATCGAGCGAAGAGACGATACAGCTGGTGACAGCTGGTGACAGCTGCTACCAGATGCATGCATACATGCGCGTGATTCGGAAGACGGACGGCTGGTTGGCAGTGCTTAGAGTCAAGTTTTATGTTAAAGCTCTGTTTTCAATTGAGAAACTGCTCATCTAAAAAAATAACATGGTAACCTCTCAATCAACCATGTAGTTAGCTACATTTAATGACTTGACTTCTCCTTTTTTTCCACTCTTAATAAAGGTTTATTAAGTCTCGAGGTCCCTTGCTTTTCAGTGTTGAGTTGGTGGATACTGAGCGTTGATTGAGTTAGAAGTTGTGCAACAACCCACTCATTCACAGGTGGTAAGTGCCAAAGCTGGCGCTCTTAACGAACGACACTCGTCCATCATCAGCCCACTTCCATGGCAGCTCAGGCAGGCACAAGGGAGGGGGGGGAAAGCCGTTTGGCCTAGACGCAACGAGTCAGGAAGGTGCGGCTAACCATATTGACATGGCCCAATGTGAAAAAAAACGTCAGATCATTGAACTGCTTTCCTATCTTGGAAACACTAGATCACACATGAATTTTTCATCATGTTTGCTGGCCTTCTTCCTTCCTTTATTTTTCCTTTGTTTCTGCTGCCTGCCTCCTGCTTCAGTCCTCCTGGTCCTTTTTTTTTTCTGCTTTTATCTTTGAGAAGGAGCGAGCTTTATCCATTTTGAGTAGCTTCCTTTCTTTTTCCTTGTCTGACTTTTTGTATACAAGGGACTTGTATTTTTTTTCCCGGCTAAGATCTAACTTCCCTTTTTTCCTCACTATCTTCTTTTCGCATCGTGAACATCCTTCATATACGTACATCGCTAGAACTCTACGGCTTGACGCATTGGAGAACCGCGGCCTATTTGTCAGCTTTCTTATACCCCAGATTCGCCCTGCCAAGTGACTATTTTGTACTTGGTGTACCCCTTTGTCTGGCACTCTTCAGCCAATGCTTGCATCTCTCTAACTGCAGTGCCAGCGTCAGTACTATCATCAACGACAGTTGCCACTAACACCACCAATCACCATCTGGAATAACCACATCGCCATGCCTATTTCGTCTCATTCTCACAGCCAAAAACATACAATGGATGCAACTGTTGATACAAAAGCTTCTAGGGACCATGTCTCTAACAATGGGTCAACCATGGGCTCAATCACGCAGTGCGATAAAATCACTACTAGCCTAGGCACCATCGGCTCCCCTAAGCTACTGCATAGTCCTCAGAACCATGCTGCCCCCCATCACCTACCACAACCGCAGCGGCCAACTTGCTCTGCAAAATTCAACTATTTGCGCCCTGAAACGCTGTCATTTCAAACCCAGCAGCCGCACAGGGAGTCTGAAGTCTATAGCGACACAACGCAACTCCCAAGGCCTAACCAAGGAGAACACACCCCAGCAGTATTCACCAATACTATTCAAGAGTTGAGCCGAGATGATGACCAGAGCTATAATATAACTTCACCATTGTCGGCTCCACCCTCGCTTCCTAGATCTAACTCTGGCTCCCCATCACACAGCCATTCCCACACTCTGACTACCAGCGACGAGGTGGCAGCTATGATGGCTCTTCGTGATTTGAAGGAAACCCCTCCCATGAGCAGCACTTCTTCCGTTACTTCCGCCAAGCCAGTCTACTGTCCCGAGCCGCCGTCGGCATTGAAATTGCCGGCTCAAGAGCAACTGCCTCCATCTTCCAAACCCTACAGACGCCAGTTTAAGGACGCTTTGGCAAGACTCGTTCTTAGCCAAGCCAATGATTCAAGCGGCCCGAAAGACATTGTATCCAAGCGCTTTGAAGAATCGCGCCGTCTCAATGAAGCTGTCACTGTTGCAGTGCCGGCCAAGCGAAAGCGAGCTGACCTCGAAGAGAGCGATAGGGTCACTGCTGGCGCTGCTCTCCAGCCGCTCCCTAAGATTTCCAAGCCTGTACCACGGAAAAAGAGACTCCAGGACGGTATTTCGCGTTGTTCAAAGTGCGAACGTCAGGCTTACACCCAGGATAATGCTCTTGTAGGGTGCTCTCGCTGTGACGAATTGTGGCACCAGTTATGCCACAGCCCTGAGATTGGTAAGGAAACAGCCGGCGCGCCGAGCGGATGGAAGTGTTCTATTTGCCTTGTTGAAGAAGACGAACTTGCACGGTATAATCAAGCGCGCCAAGAAATGCTGGCTTCTACACGCCGCCAAACCGATGTTGATGCTTTACGGGAAAAATACTTCCGATCACTGCCACTTGGCGTGTCGATACCCTCACCAGAGCTCGTGGGCTTTGGGCCCGGAGAGACGAGTGAAGATGTGGTAGGTTCCTTTTTTTTCTTTTATTTTTCTCTTGCAATCTTGATTTCACACCCGTATCGCTTCTCTACATGCTTTCCTTGTTTCCTTGTCACCTTTTCTTTCCTCGGTCCCCTTGTCCAACTACTTGCCGCTCCCTCCTACCTCACATGCTGCATCCTGCAGCAAAACGTATCTCTTCCTCTTTGTTAGCCCTTTTGGAACAAGATTCTAGCCCATTCTTTCCCTTGGGCCCCAGCTATACCCCCCCTCCATTTTGCCTTTTTACTCCCCTTGTCTTTGTTCTCATCAGCACTTTAATTCGTTCATGACGTTAAATAGCACAAACAAACAAATCTCATCAGCACATAGCACACACCATTTTACAGTTTCAGCTCCCTCTTTCTGTCCTTGTTAAGCTTGAATCTTTTACTTTTTTTTTGCTGTAGTTTGTTCTTACTAACCCAGATTTGACCGGTACTTTCTGGGCTTTTCAGCGCTTTGACTACTTTTCATCTCTTGATCGCTATGACCAGTTAGCACTACTCGACTTTTGTGACAAACTCCAGCCAAATCTTTTGGCAGAAGTCTTGGCTACTGTCTCCTCTCGCTATCCCGCCCTGGCTCTTTTCGGCTCACCAGATTGGGCCAGCCGCATGGTCTCTGACCAGTCCTCACCATTATCCACTCCACTACCCGCTGCCACCACTACTGCTTCTACCTCGAACATAGTAGCCTCTGCCCCTGGTGCTGAGTTGCCGAATAATGTCCGAACACCGCTACTAGGATCTCTGCGAGCAAGGTTGCACATGCCTTTGCAAAAACACCTTATCAATACTGTTGCCCTTTCTAGGAAATCTAACAACACCCGGGTGTACATTCCACGTAGAGACCTGGAAGATTTACAAAAGAGGGAATCGGCGGCGAATAACCGTGCGGCTCTGTCAGCCCAGCGAACTCCCGCTACACCGACGCTAGCATCTTCCAAGAGTGCGACCCCCACGGATGATGAGGTTGATGCCTTGCCGTCAACTTGGCCCAGGCCAGGCCATGGCATGTATGCGAACTTGCTCTCCGAGACTGTCGATGCCAAGCATTTGCTTGATCCACATGACACCATTGCATTCCATCATTTTACCATTGACCAAAGGGGAAAGCTGCTGCCCAAGATGGCTGTGGCAGCTTTAGTCTAGCCTACAACAGGGCTGACATGGAGAGCTGTGGGGGGAGGATTTGTGTACTGCTGAGTGATTTCAAACGGCAATCATGTCTGCTGGTTAACGTCTGTTTATTGATACTATATACCCTTGTTGCGTATTGGCGCATCTTTAACTTGGCTTGCTGGATAGCTTCGTGACTTCTATATACTCGTTCATCGTTTATCGTTCCTCTTGTATATCGCTTATTGTACATCATCTACTAGGTCTCGTTCACCGTGCATCATGTATTTTTTTTTTCCTACAACTAACCGCTCTAGATTACTTGTGGCAAACTGGGCGCTTGAAATCAACCACAATGTTAACGACGGTAATATTTCATTTGATCCACATCCACATTGCGAGACTCAGCTGCAAACATGATCTGACCTTGATCCTTGAGAAATATGGGGCCATACTGAAGCCTAATCGAGGCGTGCTGTGTCGATAAGATAAGATAACAAGCCTGCTTGCTTTCACCAAGAACATTGTTTTTGCGTCATCCTATCTAGCTTCAATGAGACGAAGATAATGCTCATGTCTATAGTCACGTGCACACAATGACCTTGCCGCTGCGAGTATCTCGTAATGTACGTACGCCGTCGCTCTTCTTCACAAACGCCATCCTACGCCACCGCTTCTTTACAACCCTGGCCATTGAATCTTCCTGTGACGATACATGTGTGGCTATTCTCAAAACCAATGACAACCTATCTAGTAACAACACCACCACACCCAACCAAGCCTCAGCGCGCCTTGTATTCCATGGCAAAACTACGTCAGATAATCGCGCCTTTCAGGGCGTCAACCCTCCTCTCGCACTAGAGGGCCACGATCGTGCAATTGGGTCCTTGCTTCAGCGAGCACTCAAAGTGCTTGCTAAAGATGACGAGGAGACCCTGTCGTGTCAAGGTATCTTGTCAAAACCTGATTTGATCGCTGTGACTCGGGGGCCCGGGATGAGTGCCAATCTGGCTGTGGGTCTGAACGTCGCCAAGGGCCTTTCGGTGGCCTGGGACGTGCCGCTTGTTGGGGTGAACCACATGCAAGCACATGCACTTACGCCGCGTCTGGTTAGTGCTTTATCTATCGGCCATGGTGGCGCTGCCATCAACAGCACAGCCTCTGGAGCTAGCAGCGAACCTACCCCCCAATTCCCTTTCCTTACTCTCCTTGTGTCTGGAGGCCACACCCAGCTCGTACACTCGTCTAGCATCACCACGCATCGCATAATTGCAAATGCCGATAATATCGCTCTAGGCGATGCCTTGGACAAGTGCGCGCGTCATATTCTCCCCCCGGCCGTGCTGGCTGACTGTCCAGATGTCATGTATGGTCGTGCTCTTGAGGCCTTTGCCTTTCCTCAGGAGAATAAGACATCTACTGATACCCAGGTACGGCCCTTCACAGACACATATTCACATGCGTACAAACCCCCACGTAAGCGGGTTGATGAGGTCACGCCCCGGCCACACGAGCTAGGTTGGACGCTCCGCCCATTCCTTGCACAGAGCCGAAGGATGGCATACAACTTTTCGGACGCCGAGAGCCAGATCATCCACCTTCTTCGAGCACGGGGCTCGACCGATCTCAGCAGTGACGATGCCCGACGCGCCCTCGCCATTGATACCATGCGTTTGCTGTTTGAGCATTTGATTGGGCGGGTCGTGCTGGCTCTAGAAGCAGACCCACAACTAGCAGCACAGGTGAGTACATTGGTGATCTCGGGTGGCGTGGCAAGCAACAAGTTTTTGCTGCATATTGCACGTGAAATGCTGGCAGCCCGGGGATTCCCCGGACTAGAACTTGTAGTACCGCCAATATGGCTGTGTACCGATAACGCAGCCATGATTGCATGGACGGGACTTGAAATGTTCTGTGCCGGCTACCAATCGGACTTGTCGATTTTGCCATTGAAGAAATGGGCTGTTGATCCGGACATGGACGGTGGCATTCTAGGCCGCGATGGATGGATCACCAAGGGAGCCCAGTAAAACTATGTTTCGGGCGCTCCTACTGTAGAATTACTGTACAAATAACACAAGCATCAGCTCATCATAGCCAAGTGCATTTTGGACTGACTGCGTTCAAACCCTCGTACTAGTTTTTGAATGTTAACATTAAGCATGTTCCGTCAATATCATGAAGCTAGGCCCGTTCGTTTGCGGGTATTTCTAGCAGCGGGAAAAAAAAAAAGAAACCAATGAAGAACAAAGCAAGCATCGACAACCTCTCTCCTAGCCAGTCTCCTAGCCCTTAGTTACACATACGCACACCTTTACTCCAAATTCGCCGTCACATTGGTGAACTCGCCCTTCTCCAGCTTCGTCTGCCAGAAGATCGGGTTCATGTCCGAGAATCCGTGCTTAACCCAGCCCGTCTCCTTGATATGGTACAGGTTGATGTAACCACCCGAGTAGGCATCACGATGACCAGCAGCCAAAATACTGCGGCGGCCAAGCTCAAGAGCCTCCTCTTCTGTCAGGTCGTAACGGTACTCAGCATCAAGCACACCATAGGCAAAAGTCTGACCCGAGCCCACACAGAACAGATTGCCCGCTAGACGCGTGCCGTCCGAGTCAACATAGTACAGAGCAGGGCCCTCTTCCTTAGTAACTCCAGCGCACATGGTGCCCATACTTAGCCCCATGCCCTTGTATGAGTACACAAGATTCGCCAGAATTTTGGAGGCAGCCGCTACACTGATGCGCCGCTTGTGACGAAGCTCGTGCAGCCGGCACTGCATGCCCAGCCATGCCAGCCAGTACTGGCAATCGGCAGCACCACCAGCCAGCGTTCCCAGTAGCATGCTGTTGATTTCAATGACCTTCTTGACCGTCTGCGAGGCGATCCAGTTTCCAGCAGTAGCACGCGAGTCAGTGGCTGCGATGATGCCACCCTGGAAGCGGAAGGCAAGGGTTGTGGTGCCGTGGGCAATCTTGATGGGGCATTGGGGATTCGCGCGATCATCGGTCATGGCACGGAGCCAGGCATCAGGCTACGGAAGAGGGTGAATAGGAAACATTAGCCCAATAAAGCCTTGAAATTGGTGTGTAGTGTGATGGCAACAAGGCCGGGAGCAAGAGGGGGAGGAGGCGAAGGTTGCTTGCTACCTTTAGGCCATTAGAGACACTATCAGTAGACAGACACTTACGTTGGCAACAGGAGGCATTGCGAACTTCAGCGAGAGGCCGGGAACAGGAGCATCGAGTTCCATCAACTGCATGTCCTCATCAAGCTGAAGGTCGTCATCCCGCACGGCGGCGGGCTTGCTGTATTTAGCCACCAGGGCGTCCATTATGTATGCGATGTATTGGTGTGTCGTGGGTGGGGAGACAAAGAGCAATATGGGGCGGAGTCAAAGAAGGTAAAGAAGACCAGATTACGTAGTTTATGGCAGTTGTTGAGAAGAACAATGGCTTCGTTTTTGGCGATCTTCGATTGAGCTGCCAAGCTGTGGTTCGTTTTGGAGGCTGAAAGGCTGACGTTCAATGCTTGAGCTTGGCCCAAGTACAAGGCAGGCAGCTCTGCCTTCGCGTCCCACTAGACTAGACTACCTGGACTTCAGGTTAAAAAACAGCATTTAGTAGCTAAATTCCATCTAAATAGCGGGGTTCTTTTTGCCAGCATGTGGTGTTAACAAGGGTGTGGCTGTGTGGCGTCCATGGGCTTGGAAGCACTGCCTAACCCACGGCAGGACACATATGGTCGAATGCGCTTGTAGGAAGCAAGCTCGCCGTATCTAATACATGTGTTAATGAAATCACACTGCACCCACAAGTCGCTATTGGAAGCCTCGACCTCTTGACACAAAGACACAAAATCAAGCATTATCCATCTAGACATGACTCAGGCCATCTCTGTTTGTAAAGAATATAAATAGAAAGCGGAAGAAAAAGCACATAATATAAACACAAAATATTGAGAAAAAAGACAAAAGAAAACCCAGCCAAAATGACAAAAAAAGAAATCATGACGTTATCCAATCACAGATGATAAACCCCTAAACAAAGGAAAAGATACCCAAACGAAAGCTTTGGTGCATACATGTCCCTCAGGCTGGAGTTGTCTCCCGGCTAGTGCCTGGCCTAGAGACACTGCGCTTGCTCAGAAAACTGCGGCGAAGTTGTGAGCGAGGTGACTCAGCTGGAGACTCACTCGGAACAAAGCTGCTCTTCACTGTGATAATAGCATTCTTGACGGGAATTTCCTTCGCCATGTCGGAATTGGTCTCGTCAACAAAGTATAGAGCTTCACCTAAATCGGTATCAGAGGAAAACGTGTGGTGTTCCTTGACTTGTATCTGGAAGGCTGCGTCAGGCGCACACGAGAACTTGAAAGACTCGTCCCACTTAATGAGTCCACCAGAAGGAGCACGATGCTTAGTTCTGCCAACCACCTTATTCTTAGAGTTGGTTTGCACAATAGTCACATACACATCCTGGCCAGACTCGTAGCCAGAAGCTGAAACGATGTGGAAGGTAGCCAGTCCAGCACCTGCAGGCATGGTGCTGGCAACAGAGGCTGCACCAATACTCTTAGTACGGGTGTGACCCAAAGCGCCGTTCTTAGCCAAGCTACCACCAGGAGTAACCGGTCGCTGTCCATTTTCTAAGGTGTCACGAGAGGTAGCTGCCGTTGTGTTGCCGGAATCCCTGGGTGTCTCGTCTCCAGGCATAACAAGCGCAGGAACGTCAGGAATGCCAGGCTGGCTAGACGTGGAGTCATCTTCGCGCTTTGAACGGAAGCCACGTTTAATGAAGGAAGCGCCTTTTCCAACTCCCGAAACCACGCCATTACCAACAGCTCCAACAGCCTTGATGGGCACACCACCAACACCAGTAAGGATTCTAGTGGGGGCACCAATCATAGTGCCCGCAAATGTGGATGTGCCCTGGCGGGTACGAGTGATGTAGGTGGGACGGAAAAGAATCCGAACGACAATGTGACCTTTAGTGCCGTCGAGTAGGATCTTCTTCTGCACCGGCCGGAAGGGCTCAAGATCAGACAGGTCAATTTTGCCTGCACCCAGGAAGTCAGGCTTGTCTGCAAAGTCGTAATCGAAAACGTTGACGATGAAATCACAGCCAATACGGTCCATCACATTACACTCGAAGTTCTCATTCCAAACGGGGTTCAGGGTCTTCTTGATTGTCTTGCTCTTGAAGAGCTCCAGGCCATTCATCTCAAACTTAGCAAATGGATCGCTCTTGCCGTTGCGATCAGCTGCAGGCAAGTCGTGACCACTGATAAGATCGATACGCATAGTTCCCATGTTGTTGATGCTCTCTTGGGGGTCAAGATCCATCTTGATGGGAATGTACTTGAGGCTGATACGGACAGTACTGATCTTGCCGTCTTCATCCTTCAACTTGAGCGTTGTAGGGTTGTTAAGGCATTGCTTCAATGTATCCATAGTGTTTCCACTGAGCTGAGACAAAGTATCTTCATGGTCAACCTCCCCATCCGTGTCATTCTTCTCAATCACGCGCAGTGTCAGGCGGGAAAAATCAAGCTCACGCACGACACAATCACCAATTTCCTCAAAGGTAATGCTCTTGCTACGCGCGGTCGATGAAGTGTACGAAGGAAATGCCATATCATCAACGAAGACTTGCAGGCGTGTGTTGGCACAAGGCAGCTCGGCATCCATAAGACGGAAAATTACAAGGCCGGACTGATACCGGAGGAGCTCCTGAGGAGTGAGATGAACCTTAGGAGGGCCCTCGGGTCGACCGGGCGAAGCAGGAGTCATGGGTGTGTTTGGAGAAGATACATCAAGAGAGGGACGAGCAGCAACCTCAAGGGTGGTGGTGGTAATAGCACCCTCAGTACCGTTGGTAAGAGTTCCATTGGCCTCGGCAGCTTGGACTTCAGCACGCTTCTTCTTCTCTTCCTCCTCCTCTTCCTCGGGGTCAGCAACGTTGAGGCAAGGGAAGAAGGAAGCAGTGTAGATCAGGTTACCCTTGACAATACCCTTGCCGTGCAACTTCAAGCCGCCGCTAACCTCTTGCTTGAGATCATGAACAAGGTATTCGCCAGACTCATCCTGAGAAATAAAGTCACCAGTGCTGATTTCAACCAGTCCCAAGCTGCGATCCTTGCCCATTTTCTCGGCGTCCATGACCTCGAGAGTCAGGCGCTCGCGGGCAGAGTGGACAGGGACATATAGAATCTCGTTGAACTCAGGGTTCAGGTCATTAAGAAAAGTAACGGTGCGAGCTCTTTCAATACCAGTGAGTAAGACACGGACATAGGGATCTGATTTACCAAGAGCCTCGAAGTTGCGAAGATCAGTAGCACGCTTGAAATGGAGACGCATAACACCAATAGGAGTCATGTAACCACCAGTGCCACTTAGAACACCAGAAATTTGAACAGGACGCCACTGAGCACGAATCTTGACACGGCCGGTTTGGGCGCCAGAGAGGTGAAACCAATCCTTGCCTTCGTCCATGCATTTGAGCAAATCGTCTAGCTTGATTTGGTATTTGCCTAGAACCTGGTCGCCTGATAGATCACGCTCGTCCTTGACAGTCAGTCCCATCTTAGCATGCTTGCGATCAGTAATGAGAATTTCCTTGGACCCATTGTCCCAGATAGGGTTGTTGGTACGCTTCAGCTTCTTAGTTTGGTGAATATCACGACCATTGAGATGTAGAACAGCGTATGGATTTAGGGCACCAACTAAAGACTTGGTTCCATCCAGTTCCTTGGCTTGTTCAACGGTAAAACGCAAAATACCCTGAGTAGACTCTGGATATTCTTCCTTGCCATCAGCATTCTTAATCGGCTCGAGCACGGGGAAGAAACGGATGTCACAGGAGATGGCACCACGAGCCTTTCCATCATGGCGAACCTCCAAGCGCTGGTTTTCGTGAACAGTAAGCTCTTGAAGAGTTTCCAAAGCAAACGAAGCAGTACCGATCTGCTTGTGCTTGCGGATATCATTGTGGTCGAAAATAGACACATCCAGCGAGTCGTTGAAGGACGAAATGATGATGAAGTGGGTCTCATTCCAGCGGGGATCGGAGGTATCGTGAGCGACCTTGGTACGAGCAAGCTCTTGGCGTTTGTTGAGACTAATGCTACAGTAGGGATCCATGGTGCCGCCAAAGTTATCTGAATTTTTGAGCCCAAAGCCACGGTGCAAGGTGATGGCAACAACGCCAACAGCCTGATCGACGGGAGTACCAGCGAGCATCTTGGCGACTTCGATAGGGAAAACATTGGGGGCGTACATCATAGGAGCCAGGTTTCCGTGGATCTGCTCGAGGATGAAGGACTCAAGACCAGGGATAAAGTTGATGTCAAAGCCAAACATCTCGCCACCAAGAGGCTTGCAAACATAGTCGATAGTAGGACGTTCCAAGAAGCACATTTCGATTTTCTCAACGTGGGGGAAAGGGACCTGGAGCTTGATCTTAAGGCGCATGATACCTGAAAAAGCCATGTCTTCAACGATAACATCAAGGCCCTTGCTGATCATGGCCTTGCCTACACGGATCTCAAGTACAACTTTGGGGTTGGTCTTGTTCTTAAGCTGGCGAGCCGTCATATCAGCGGTATCATTGGGGGTAAAGCTAAAGCGCCAGTCCATAATGACCAGGTCATCTTCGACCTTGGGATAAGTTTTGACGTGTTCCATACGAGGGGGTTTGGATCCTAGGGTGAAGGTCTTTAGCTTAAGGCTGTCAAGGAACGCAGGAGTGGCGGAACTGAGAACCTGATCGACAGAGTTGATGATGGTCTGGGCCAAGACGGGTTGGTAGATGGGCCAAAACTTGACGAGAAACGAGTTGATCCACTCAAGCGATTCGGTATCAGTCTCAAGACGCTTCAAAGCCATTTCACGAACGATGTCGTCGCGGAAGTTGCGACGCACGCGACGAACCGATGTCCGATAGTACGTAGAGCAGATAGCCATGATGATCAGGACCCATCCAATGCTACCTCCAACAACAGCAACAACCCACGAGCTAAGGCAGGCGAAGATAATTACAGCGGCATTATAGTACCAGTCGCCGTAGTATTTATCATCTAGATGGCCTTCAAGCAAAGTCTGGTGGTCAAGGAGGTCATCCTCCTCTGCATTGTCTGAGGGCCAGCCAAAGCGAGGTGCCCAGCCAGTGCGGGTATAGGGCTCCTCAGCCTCAGCCTCTTCTTTCGTGCTTTCAATGGCGCCCTCGGTGGTAGGTTCGGGAAGATCTGCCACAGGGGCAGAGCCATCGTCATTCACATCGCTCACAAGCGCGGTTCCTTTGTTGCGCTTCAGACCTTCAGGGATAGTCTAGAAGTTACACTACGGGTTAGCCTTCGTGTACTGAGTGGCTAAGATGACTGCAGGTATAATGTAAAGTGGATATAACACGGGGTGCACGTCCAATTGAGCCCATTTTTTACCCAACTCATTACAGAAGCTTGGAACAAGATGAAGGGTAGAGCTTGATTGGAGCTTTCAAGTTCCAGGGCTATTGCACGATTTTGGGAGAGGGGGAAATGAGACAAAGCAGAGAAGCAATGAACCGCAGAAAAACAAGGAGACAAAACAAAAAAAGAAGGCAGCAATCGGGAATCAACACAACATACCTGTTGAACTTGGGCGCGTTTTTCCTCTATGCTGGCATTGGGATCGAAGCTAAAGGCGGGGACATTCGCGTTGGTAGAAGCGTCAACGATAGCCTTTTGCGCATCATCAGCGGAGACATTGCTGTTGGGGTTCTGGGCGGACTGAATAGCATTCTGCTGCCGAGCTTCATGGTGGTTCATGGCGGGCGATAAAGCTCAACCAAGAGCCGTCTAGTGTAGGTAAGACCTCTTTCGGGTATTGCGAGTGACGTGCGATTGATGAACACGGTCTGGAAGACGTTGTCGAATGAGGCCAATGCTCGAGGGTAATGCCCAGGCAGGAAAAGCAAATCAGATGTCAGGAGCCCCTATTGATTTCAGGCTGGGTTGCAAAAATTACGATTTGGAATAATGCAGACCACGGATGGAATTATGACTCGCGAATGTATCAGTATCCGCAGGTCGAGATTGGGCCAAGCGATGATACCATGCAAAGCGAAAGCAATGGCTGAGCGGGGACGAGGTGCAAAGCGGATAGGTGAAAAAGGACAAGCAGCAGAGGCTGATGATTAGAAGAAAATAGACATGGAAATAAAGCTTACTTGCGCCGTTTTGTTTCGTTCCAAAACGGTGGTGAGTGCAGGCGAGGGACACAGAAGGGATGCAGAAGCAAGACAAGAAGCTCAGTCAACTATGTTCAGCTCAGGCAGGCTTAATCTCAAATTTCAAGCTTGGCCTGGAATGGAGAACAGCAACAGGCAACAAGCAACAAAGCAAAACAATGCAAGCCTTGAGCGACAAAAGGCAGAACCAAGATCAACTAAAGGAAAAAATTAATTGAGGAATGGGAGGAGAACAAGAAGGAAAAAGAGAGAAAGAAGACGGGAAGATGGCAAGTTGCGGCGGGGGATGGGGTAGTTTATCAAATAAAGGAAACTGCCAAAAGATGTAAATGGACATTAAGCAAGGCAAGAACTCAAGGAAGGCAAGCACAGAATTTTTTGTTATTTTATTTTTGACTACATGTCCATGTTCATTTTCTTTTTTTTACTTTTTTACTTTTTTTCTTTTTTTCTTCTTATTTCTTATTTTTTTTACTAGTCAGTCGAGAAAGCTGAAGGAAAACAGCAATGTACAGCAAGCCACGGATAGGCCCAAAGCCCCCCAAGTCCAGGCCTAACGCCTGCCCCACCCCGTCAAGCTCCCAGGCGGGAATGGCTGTGGGATGGGGGATGAGATGGGATGACCCGGTCCCAGTTGGACGCTAGCTATGCTGGCGGTGAAATCAAAGAAGCCAAGTATTTAGTAGAGGCCACTAAAGAAAGGGCTTGGCTTTCCCATTTTATCCAGCTACAAAATTTTCCGCCCCAAGTCAAGAATAGACTTTGTTCCTACGTCTATCCAGCTGGCCTAGACATTAGGGCATCCCTCCTAGCAATGAGCCTGGGCTACGAGAACGATAGCCCGAGTCACAGGAGTTGGAAAATGAAATCAGGAGCTGTGCTATATTGGCGGCTGGCTTGATAGTTGGTGGATGCAGTGCAAGACAAATCCAGCAAGGCCTTCCTGCAACGGGCACACTTGGCTTGGGATGGAGAATCTTGCAAGGAGGGCCTGAAAAAGGGCAGGCAGACGACAGCGGCGGCGACAACGTCAACGACGAAAACAACGTACACAGACAAGCACCCTGCCTTTTCTTTCCTTCTTCCTGCTCCTTCGTGCAGCGCTACAGCACACAAGATCGTGGAACGAAAAAGGAACCCCGTGAGAAAAAGGACAGGGAGGGCTAGAGATGATCGAGAAAGAAAGGGGAGGCGAGGCGCGCAGGCCAGCTAATGAGGTGCTGATGTGGCTGCTGCAAGCACATAAATTTAAGTACACACGTGCGAGTCTATCCTCGTTTATCCGTCAGGCCAAAGCAACAGGTGTCGACATTCGAACAAACACGCTGGGCACAGGGAGCCCATTTGTCAAGATCACCAGGCGCATGGCGTGCGTCTTATATCGTGTCGTGCTTACCGGTACCCCCAACTCGCAACGGGACACCAGCTGAGCGGGCGTTTAACAGGCGCCTAAAGTTGACATGTGTTACTGGCCAGTCCGTGGCCGGGGCGACGGTGATATGAGGACTGGTGTTGATTTAGATTGATACCCTCCCTCTCTCTCCCATAATTTTGCTCTTTTTATTTTGTTTTACTGCTGAGCACTTGCTTCTTACTCCTGAACACGTTGATGATGACAGATCATAGCTTAGGAATTTGAGACAAAGTGCAAAAACGTAATACAAACAAACATGTTGTGCATCTCCAGCTGATCTACATACTGGTCAGCCACAGACAGGCCTGGTATTCTGAAGACGCATGCTGGAGTCTAAATGTCAGTCCCTTTCAAGCCCAAGGACCGCGAGGAATGTTAGACGAGGACCTCACACATCAGGTAATACCACATTTCCTGTTCCACCTGTCTTCCAATATCAATGCTCCTCCCGTGGCTGGTCCAACATCTGGATATATGGGTTATTTCAATCTTCGCCAGGCGGCCTCTTTCGATGACCTGTAATTTGCTAGACAGGCCAGTGTGCGGTACTTGTTTTAAGTCTCTCTAGGTTATCAAATTACTGATGTAAGTCGCCCAACATCCTGGCAAGAATAACAACCCTACGTTTGCAAGCCACATAGTGTGCAAGGCCATACTGACGCGCTAGCGGTGTGAAGTAACTCTTGTGTTCCATATGTATGATTCATGCAGTTATACAAGAGAATGTGTGTATGCTTGAGTTGCTTGTTTTGCATCTTTGGGTAGCAATTGCCTCAGGCTAGCGCGCCAAGTGCGAGGACTGCAGTATCTGACGGGTTTATTGCATGAAGTCTTAAGGCACATGGTAGGGTTTTATACCCTCTTCTCTTCTCTTCTCTTCTCTCTGCCCTCCGGCCTCTGCCCCAGATCGTCACATTTCATGGATTCACGAAGCTAGGATGGGCCAGGCTGCAGGGCTCCATAGTTCAGGTGAGCAGGGATACTTGGCTTTGCTGCATTTAAACCCTACCCTGTTTCTTTGTTCTTGTTTTTCCAAGTGTGCGGCTGTGTGTCTCGTTCTGTCTCCATGTTTTTCAAGCAGCATGCCATTCTGTCTCGTACATGGATTGGTTTTATTTCTGTTCTGCTCCTCACTCTGCATCCTCGGCTCCTAGGTTGCTCACGGCGCTTTAGATGCGGATGCAAAACATTCAGCGGGATCTATCCTGGCCATGCCGTAGAAGCAAGAAAACCCAGAGATCGAAGTGGCTTGTGTTGTCCAGCTCTCTATCCCATAGTTTCAAGACCACTCATTTCATTGAGGGGTTGACCATGTTACACATGAAATACAAGACGAGCTGGAAGGGCTCAAACATTTCCTGTGTCTTATCCAGGGATGAAAGAGTGAGCAGCCTACTAATATTTTGTAGATCACGTATTATACTCGCGCCTTGTTTTACCCCAATGGTGAAAGTCAACGGGGGGAGGGGGTGGCTGCCTTTCATGTTTGCCTCCTAGTTGTCTCGACAGCCCTCTCAAGATTCCCCTCCGTGTAGGGCTTGCTCTATTGGGCTACTGAATAAGGGCATAGCCAACGAGCCTTTCATCGCGTCACCTCGTGTGCTGTACACTACAATCTGATCCCTTGGACCTCTTTGTATTAGCTTAGTTTTCCGCCTAACCCAACTCTTTCTTGAACGCGTCAGCCTGCTTACATAAAGACGCGCCTGTGAGCGCTAAAGTGTCAAAGGCGAAAAATTTTTAATCTGATGCGTAGTTTGCAAGTGTGTACTGCAAGTCGGCAATGGGATGATTAACAAGACGACGCTTGCATGTATGTACATGTAGAGACGAAGTGAGCGATACGATATGGTGATTGCTAGCAAGCCAGATGTGCGGATCGAGAGGCAGCCAATAATAGGTTAGCGAGCCGGCCCTTCAGCTCTTCAGGGAAGGCCTATGTAGCTATGTAGGAGCATGTAGTAGCAGCAACTTGGTAAAGTCAAGGGCCTTGTGCTAATAAATAGCCAATACAGCAAAGCACAGCCACCTGAGATAATAGCCAGCGCCTTTCTTTGACCAGCAATAAAATGAATGACATCACACACAGACACCCCTTCCCAAAACAGAAAAGGGTTTGAAACTAAGGTGGCGATCTGTACACTCCGTATAAACTGCCTATGCTTCGGTGTAATGTGATGTGTGCAAATAGCGGCGGCCATTTTCACCATGTCACCTTGTTCACGCTGCTGTGGTCCTCACTAAAGCGTAAAAAAATACTGCACTATTTAAACAATCAACTAGAGATACAACTACAGAAACTACAAAAATCCCTAAGCCGCGTGATTCTTGGGTGGCGACGCGTACGCAAAATCAGCAAGACAAAGGCCATAGGAAATCAGGCGGGTATAGAAAGGCTACTAGAGCAAAACAGCAGGGTACAGAAACTAAAAGAGAGCAGTTATTTCAGAAAACATAATGACACCCAAAGCAACAGGCGCGAGAAGAAACAAGAGTACATGTAGAAAGCCAGATGTTGTCGTGGGATACGGCGGACGAGCATTACTTCCATGTAGGCCGACTTGGCTATCATTCGCGTTCTTTTGCACTCGCAGCAACTAACCCTAGTAACCAAAACTATCGTGTTGATGTACTGGACAACGGCCCGGGTGCTTTTGGAACCATGCTCGAATACACCGTAGATGAAATCGGCATAGGCA
The DNA here is from genome assembly GCA_038407015.1 of Ceratocystis ficicola. Lineage (NCBI taxonomy): Eukaryota > Fungi > Ascomycota > Sordariomycetes > Microascales > Ceratocystidaceae > Ceratocystis > Ceratocystis ficicola. Next base: position 14,199 of record JAZBQP010000243.1, on the reverse strand, counting down.
CTCTAGTCGGGCCATGTGCTCGCCAGCCTCAAATTCCTCCAAACAAATCGTGCACTCTGCAGAATCAACACAGTCCTTTTCTGTGGCAAAGTACGGAAACATACCAGTACGGCGGATGATTCTCGAGTGTCCGCTTGTATTGGCAGATGTTTGGCTGCCGTCTGTACCAACACTTCTAGTACCTGAACTCACACCAGGACCGGCGGATGGTGAGCTGCGAGAAGCACTGTGTGATATTATGCATTGCGTGATGTGTGCCTCGCGCAAGGCCTCAAAATTAGCAAGATGGCGAGAGGGGAGCTCGAGATGGCATACTGGACATTCGTCTTCTTCGGCAAGAGGTGGGGGAGGTGGTAAGCTCCGGTGGTGGTAGTGCGATGCGAATGAGGATGAAGGGCCACTCCTGTCAATGAGTGACTGGTATCTGCGGGAAGAATGCATCGTGGAGGTAGACTGGTATGAGGAGCCATAAGATGGGTAAGGGCGGGACGGAATAGCGTCTCTTTGGGGCGTATGCTATGATATAGGCAGAGTTACTAAGTTGGTCTGTCGGCGATGATATTGCTCCGCCTTTTTGACCCAGTGAAAGGCGGCGAGAAAACTCACCATGGTGGCACTACGACTACGAGAGCCTTCGATTCCAGAAGGCCCGGGAGAATAAACCCTACTGCTTCCAGCTCCGCTGTATGAACGATAGTGTGTTCGGGGCGACATTTGGTTTGGCGACTGGGGTGCGGGCAGAGGTGGTGCTGTGTTCGGGTCCGGCACACAAGGATTGCACAAACGCACACGTTCCCCTCCGTGGATAACAGGCGATAAATCACTTGAGCCCCAGAGCGGCGCAGCTTGGCCTGGCGGTCGTACAATGTACTGGTGTGGAATGATTATCCGATGTGGCGAACAAGAATTGCACACAACCCGCCCACATTTTCTATAAGAACACAGCACAGTTGTCAGTTACTACATACATCTTATAAATCTGTTATTCACGCTATTCGCATGACGAACCTGCAGTGATGTTTCCGAACAAATATATTAAACTGGCCGGAACAAATGGGACAGTATGTTGCCTCGGCGTCTGGTTGCCAACGAGTCGGAGTCGATTCGGTTGACTGCAAAGACTCGATGGCGAGGGGTGCATCTGAGGCTGAGGGTTCCTCGTTCGGAGCTTCCCAAGTTGGTATTACCTGTTGTCGCGACATAGCACCTGAGGCTGGGTCACTGGAAGAAGCTGGTGCTGCACGCCTGGGGTGACTCGGGAGCGTCGAGACCCGCAGTTCAGGTTGCAGAGATGCAGATGGTTCAGTCGTCGAAATATTGGCTAGCCGGTTTGGGGAGGGTATTTCAGGAGCCTCTGTCGATGTTTGATCCGGTGTTGAGTCTAAAGGTTCATTTGTAGGCATGAGGGAAGCAGAAGACCCCGCAGAACTAGTATTAGGAGGGGATGACGGAGTAATCGAAGCCGTCTGGCTAACGATTGGCTGCGTACTTTGGTCTTGGGTTATTCGTTGCACAAGCTCTGTGGCAGTAGGTATGCTTGCTACTCGCTCGACAGATGGCCCTGCTTCATCATCTGATCCATTTTGATTGCTTGTTTGAGGACAAGATGTGGAACCGAGTAGACAATCAGAAGAGCCTAAAGCCCGGCTATCAGGGTGATCTTCTGGATTTTGTTCATGGGGAGCCGGGCTCTCAGAGGTACCCGTTGGGGTTTCGGGATCACTCGGGATGGGGAAAGATTCAGTATGCCTAATGGACGTCGTTCCAGAGACAGCTGTCTGTATATCAAGAGGGGCGGATATAAGCTGGGGTCTAGAGACGGACGCCATAGCTTGTGTGAATCTGCGCCTGGGCGGAGGTGGAGGCCGGAAAGCGCACAATTATTCTAGGAAGGATAGCGGTTCATCTAAATGCGGGCTTTCTTAGCTGGCAGTTTAAACAAAGAGGCGACAAAAAAGCAGAGCAGGTTCCTTAGTTGGTATAGATGTTCAAAGCCAAAGATGAAATATTTCTCTCATAAGGGAATTCGTTTTGGGCGAGCTACACATGACGTTGGCCACAGGGTGGAGATAGGAAGCCACAATGTCTGGCAGTCAAAATATCTGTCTGGTAACACGGAAATGATATTGATATGGATAAGTATGAGGCAAAAACGAAGATGGGGATTCTGCAGGCCTCTCCAAGAAGAAGAAAAAACCGATTCTTGTTCTTCGCGGAAACCTTTGTGGCTAACCAGGCTGGATCGTGTGGTTGGCTATTCGTCATTGATCTTGGTTTGGCGAGCTATCCTTATCGTCTTATCCTACCCCTTGATAAGCACCGGCCCCGCTCTAGACAGGCGCACACCCCTTAATCACTAAAATGCACTACTTTTGATGGGGTCATGTGATGCGCTATCTTATCTAACTAAGGAGGAACAAGAAAAGGGGAGAAGGAAGAGCAGAAGAAGCCTAGAAAATTTATGCTTGCATGATAAATAATCCTCCGGCTCCTGGACTGCCCATGCTTTCACTTCCGAAGCTTCAACATTCTGGGTTTCTAGATGAAGAAGAACCTTCCGAGTTACAGAAGCCTTCATGAGACCCTTGACGAAGAACTATGATTGATGATGATGTTCTGGAGAGAGCCGATCCCGAATCATCTATGAACCTAACAACTGGAATGGACGCCGTACTGTGTGTGCATGGCGTTGTGAATGGATCATTCGCTCTGTTGTTTTTTAGACGCCATGACGCACTTACATGATCCTCTGTTTTGAAAATCATAGCTTTGCCTTCTAGGAAAGAAAGCCTTGTAAGCAAAGAACCATGGCCTTTTCCTTCTGTTGTGGTGAGTGTTTGTAACTTCTCTAGGAACTGGCTTCACTTAGTGGCGATATCAAATGCAATTTGCATTCCCACTCCCATCTTCATTAGCCAAGGCTGGATTTTACTTTATTGCTATTAATACCACGATCACTGAGCTGTCCTTTTTTGCGCACGCGCCCTTGAATGCATTATATAGCACGTAACACACCTACAATTATGTAAAACGCAAGCGGCCAAGCCTACAACAAGCCTGCAAGGCTTGCACACCAACAAAGGGAACACTAAAAGATAAGACTTCTGAAGACATGGAACGGAGAAAAACTAATGGCCGAACAAAAGCCCACCATAGACCGGTTTGGAAAGCTCGATATGCCTCAATCATCGTCATCGTCATCATTACCGTTAAACCTGATGCTGGACACCAGCAACCCCCCAGACCGCGCCTCTCAAAAAGAGATATCCCTCCAAGAACCGACACACAACCTCACGCGAGACCAATCTCAGCAGCAGCCACAAGACCGTAGGTCACAATCGCATTCGCAATGGCAACCACCATCGAAGTCACAGTCACAGTTACAGCCAAAATCGCAACTGCAAAACCAACCCCACGGTGGTTGTTCCATCTCCAGTCCTGGGCTCCAATCCGAATCCAGAGTCTCAGCCTCAATCTCGACTACACAGCATTCTATGATCAATACTGTGCTACCTAAATCCTCAGTCGAATTTCTATCTGTCTTCCATGATAGTCTTCCGGCTGCGTCCCTGAGGGGATCTTCTGCCCCTGCTCCCACAACTAGCGATACAACTAATGCCTTCTCAACAACGGTTGCGGCCTCCCATACCCTCCCTACCAGCTTTACTACATCTCCTGGTCGAAATTCAACTACTAGGAGCAAATCCAATTCTCGCGCCCCTACTAGTTCCGGGTCCCACGTGTGCCCGGACTGCCAACGCCAATACTCACGATCGGAACATCTTGCTCGCCACATCCAGTCACACACGCTTGGCAAGCGCTTTCAATGTCCCGACTGTGGCAAGGCATTTGCACGAACAGACTTGCTACGGCGACATGTACAGAGCCACAAAAATGAGGATGGCTCTAAGAGACGTCGGACTGGTGCAGGCGCTCCCAGAGCTGGCCGCGTTTCTCATGCCTGTAAGCAATGCTCTACGGCTCGTGTCAAGTGCGAGGAAACTAAACCGTGCAAACGTTGTCGACTGCGTAATCTGACTTGCGAATACAATGCGGATGAAGCTGCGTTAGCTCTCTACAATCCACATCTTAAAGCTTCAGCCCCCGGCAGCCTAATGACTACGGCCAGCTCCTCACTCAGACGGCCTTTGGGAGGGGGGCGTGAAGGCGAAATTGAAGAATCTATATCGGATTCTGCACTTCGATCTATGCCTGAGATTGTTTATGGTTCCAAATCTACACTTGAGCTTGGTACTCAGGCGTCTCCGTCGGTATCGCCGATGCGAGCCCTCGATGGGTTAAAAATCCCATCAGGTAGACTACTCCCAATACCCGTAGAAACTCTAGAAGCCCCCATTCAGATTGCAAATTTGCGGCAGCAGGCCCAGCAACAGCCCCAGAAGCAGGTTCAGCAACAACAACAGCAAAACCTAGCACAACCGCCCGACTCTGTGTTATTTCAACTTGGACAACCTGAAATGCCCTTTTCTAGCATGGATATTCCAGGGTCGGACTTTTACTGCCCCGAAGCTAGTAATAATGACAACACGAGAGAGATACCTGGCGCCCAAGTGACATCACTTGAATCTAGACTTGAATTAGGCTATGCAAGCGCATCTTCATACCAAAGAGCCCACCCAGCTCAGCAGAGTCACAGCGGGGTTTTAGCACAAAGCGCTCAAGATTTCCAATCACAAGGTAAGGAGATAGTTGTCTAGAAGTTCATTTTCCTTGCCCTTGCTCTGATCCCTTTCGTAAATGAATGCTAGCTACCTTTGCTAACAACCTAATGATTCGCTATGACGGATTTAGTTCTACCATCAAGTACCATGATCATGCCTCAGTCGAATGTACCCCCGGATGAAATTACAATAATGCCAAAATTGTCTTGTCAGATGGATGTATCTCAAGAAATGCCTCAGTCTTGTACCTCTCAGTCCATATCCAACATCGAACATACGTCATTTTCTGACTTCCTGCGAGATGTGATATACGAATCCCAGATGGACATGCCCAATGCAATAGGCTCTTCTGTTTTCCCAACCTTCGACTTTTACAGCGATACTAATCCTGACCTCGGCGAAACGTACTACGGTCTTATTAATTCTTTAAATGTCGATACGGAACTCGTGTCGAACAACGAAAATATCTGCTCGCAAGAAGAGGGCCTTAATTTTATCAAATTTCGCCATGAACTCAACTTTTTATGGTCCTGTGACTTTTCTGGAAATTGTTCTGACCCAGGACATAGTTGTTGGGGAGAGGATCCATCCCAGCTGGACCAGAGATGCCAGACTAGTAACTCTCTACTCATAGTTGAAGAAAGCCGCAAGAAACTTTGCTCTGTCTTTACCGACAAAATATCACCAAAATGTCGAGATGCACTTATGTCCTTGCTTTCCCAGGGTCCCAAAGTGCAAGATACCTTTGGGAAGATGCCCATGTCATTCCCTTCTCTCGAAGCTCTAGAGGGCTTTGCCTATACATATTTAGCCCAATGTCTCCAATCACCATCCAACTTCATTCACTTCCCAACACTCAAGTTCAGCTCTCAATCTCCACACTGGATAGCCTCTATCATTGCTTATGGGGCAGTGCTTACACCGTTGCCATCAGTCAGGCGGTTCGGCTTTGCAGTCCAAGAGTCTGTTCGTATAAGTAATAAAATAATGGTGAGTCTTTCTTTTCTAAAATGCCCTTCACGAACTTGCCAGACTAAAGTTACGGCATGATGTTTTATCTCTTTGTTTTTGTGTAGCTCATGGTCCAGGCCTGCAGCTTAGTATTGGTGCATACAACCGCCATTCCGTTGCTAACATTATGTTTTAGGTGGAAAGCAAAATTGACAAGTCTCTTGATCTCGACTCATTCCAGGTTACAGTTATCCTTCAGGACCTCGCAATTTGGTGCGGTAATCGGGCTAAAATGACAATCGCTGAGTCGCACATTGCTTTTCCTGTTTCTGTATGTTAATGTAAAATCCATTGTCCTTTACCTAACTAACATTGACATGTAACAAAGATTCTGCGCTACCAAAGGAAGTACCAGCGCCTATCGTACCCTATGATTTTGGTGCATCCTGATGACCATGGCAAGGTCCTCGAGGGCAAGTGGAGGCAATGGTCACAGCAGGAGTCTTGGAAGAGACTTGTGTATTATTGTGCCATCGAAGATGCCGAAGTTTCTATCGTGGCTACGACGACCCCTCGGGTGTCATGTGAAGAGTTAAATCTTCCACTACCCGAGGCAAAAGATCTATGGCTTGCCAAAACGGCGACCGAGTGGAAAGAGCTTTATCTTAAATGCTGGAGCGGTCAAACAAGCAAGCTGCCTTCTGCAGTTGATCTCCTAAAAGATGCGTCTTTGCTCACAAACCACCTTGGCCGGTTAGATATACAGCTCTCTGTCTCTATATATCTTTCTGGTTCAGCAACCCTGAGTCACCAGTACCACCAATTGAGTGGTATCCAGTGTAGCCGCCCGTTTGTGACCCGGAACCTTGCCGGGAGGTCTCACAACTTGCTGAACGAAAGACACCAAGAGCTCTGCAAAGAGCTTCGGGATTTCCAACAAATGTCATTTCAATGGGGCCCCCAGAATGCCCTCCTGGTACAGCAAAATGTAATGCTCCATTTGCAGTTGATGCAACTGCACATATCAACAAACGATGTGTATCAGTTCACTGGCCGGGAGGGAGAAGATCAGATCCGGAACTCGTACGTTATTCTGCGCCAATGGGCTAGAAGCACTGAAGCTCGTGAAGCCCTATGGCATGCAGGACAAACGCTGCGTTACGCAAAAATGCTACCTCCTGGGACTATGAAAGACTTTTGGTGCTATGCGGTTGTTCAGGCTGGCTTGGCATTTTGGGTGTATGGTATTATTACTAAGGCATCTAAGAAGCCGCAAGAAAATCACAGTGACAGCAATAGCGCTGTCTATCTGGAAGCTGGCGACCTGAGACTTCAGGAAAACTTTGTGCCTCACATCCCGGGCTGCTACGTGAATAAGCCGCTTTTCCTGGATGGCGAGAACAACACGGCGGTTATGCGGTACCTGAGTATGGGACAAGGCCAGCCGTTTATCCGTGGGCCAGCCCCACGGAACCCAAGCGGTGGTGACAGCAACAGCAATGCCATGTTACAAGCATCACCTGAGGATCCGTGTGCCTGCATAGGCCTGTTATACAACATAATGATGGATAATTTCAGTTGGGATATTGGAAGGGTGCCGCTGCTGGTGCATAATATGGTCAACTTCATGAAGCGATTGAGTGCTATCGCTGCCCGAGTGCACTCTTAACGAGCAATGGGAGATGATACAAATGGACACACGGGCGGGGGAGAGGCGAAGACATAATACGATTTAGTGGCAAGTTCGTTTTCTGTGTGTCTTTTATGACGAGCCATGTTTACAAATGTCAAATAGAGCGGATAGCGAAGAATCCAGACTAAATGTTGCAAAGGGGCCATGCATTGCCTCGCCTCACCAAGCAAGCTCCCCCAAACCTTGTGAAATTCATCTGCCTCACCATGTGAACAAAGACAGATTCTGACACATCCGTCGACATGCCTTGCGTTTCAAACAAAAATCCGCAACAGGCCGCCGGGGAAGGGCGTAGATTTTTCACCAAGGTCGGATAGCCCATTAGCCAGCTTAAACACGCACACCCCAAGTCCAAGTCTCGCGTCAGCTATGGGGCGGGAGGAGAACAAGGGGGACTGGCAGTCGGGCTCTTTTTCGACATGAGGAAAAAAAAGTTCCGTGCAGCTATGAAAGAGAAGACTCTTTCTTTGTCTTCGTTCCCTCCTCTTTCCATCGCCTTGTCTTAGCTAAGGCGGGCCGATGAGGATAAGGTGGCTAGATTGCGCGCCCCTCTCTCGGAATAGCATTTAGGACAACAAGGGAAACGGAGTTTGGCACATCATTTGCAGGTTGTGCTGTTTTTTGTGACTCGGCTTTAGTAGTACACGCACATGACTAGATAGTAGGGGGCGTCTGTTTCTGAGAAAAGGCAAAGATGGAAAAGGGTTAATATCATGTGTACATATCAGACCTATGTTATACTGCAACCCCGCAAGGTTGACGTAAAAAAAGAAACCAACAGCTAAGGATTGAAGGTAACATGCGATAATGTAAAACGGTCTTGGGGCTGTTGTATGGGAGGAAATTCACATCACGGCGCATGTGCACTATTGATTGTGGTTTCGGTGGAGAAGGGCTACTACGTACCAAATAAGTAGCCATCCGTGTGAGAGCAAGTCTGCAGATTAGTGGCTGGTGCAATTGCATATGACTAATGCCCAAGCACTTATTAAGGCCTGAATTGAAACTTGAGATCTTGTATGTTCGGCCCTGTCTAGATAAGCTGTCTATTTGGCTGGCTGGGTTTTGCATGCATTCACAGCCTTGTCTCCGTGGCCTTGCCTGGGCTTGCCTCTTTTCTGATGTCTGAGCCGAGGAAAGAAGTGCAGCACGGCGCAACGCAACTACTCTAGATTGTGATCTAGATCCTGCCTAATCTTGCGAGAAATAGCGGCCCTTCCCTCCACAATTGCGGTGCTCGGGCTAGTTTGTTTGCAAGCTATTTTCTTTTTGCTCTTTCCCAGCACTGAAAGCCAAGACAATCGGCACCTTCCCCTCCATAACAGGTAGCAGTGCAGTACTGGGGCCTGGGGATTTTCCCGCTTTCTTTCCTCTCCTTTGCCTGTTCCTTCCTCTCTGCCCGCCTCCACCAAAAAACCTTGTTCTCTGTATCTTCGGCTTGCATTTTGCATTTTCCTTCTTTTTTTCTTTTTTTTCTTTATTCGTTCCGGGCCTGACGAGTTTCAGAGGAGACGAGGATCATAAAAACTGTGCTTGGTCTTTGATTGCTTTTTCTTTCTCTTTGCTGCTTTGTTTTTTCTTCTTTCTTATTGTATATAGCAGGGTACAAGGAAAAATAGGAACAAACCCCTCCATTATCGACTTAACCTTGCCCAAAATCGGACCCCTCCCTCCTCACTTCACTCTCCCCTCTCCTTCTCTCGTTCAGCTCCCATTTTACTCGTCGCTCAACCCGCATTTTTCTGTCCTTTGCTCTACCTGCAGAGGCGTACGTGCTTTGCTTTGCTTGCACTTGTGCATTTGCCTGTGCGGCTGCTTTTGTGTGTTGCGAATTGAGAGTTTGTGTGCTTCCTTCGCTACATAGCACAAGGCTTCGAGCTTTTTGGTCTTCTCTGTTTTCTTCCTATCCTGCAAAAACACAACCTTATATACCATCCATCTTTTATTGTTCTTTATCTTTTTATCCCCCAATCTGCATCCAATCAGCCGCTTCGACAAACTGAGGCCGCGGTGTTCGAGCCCTTCTCGCTTCATCGAATCCTCTCCCCCTCCCCCTCTCTTAAAATTCCACGTCTCTACATACCACGTCGCTGAAGCAGCCATTTACATTCGATCACTTGACAACAGCGCAGCCTCGCGGCGATCGCTTCTCAACATCCCTCCATCATGAACGACGAAGACAAGATCCAATCGATTCAAGCCAAGATCCAGCGCGAAAATGCCCTGATCAATGCCGCTAATGCCATGCGGGCACAGACAACAAACGAAGCTGTTCGTTCACGTCTGGACTCGCAGATTCGCGATGCCCGCAGAAATGTCCAGTTTTTCCAGGACAAGCTCATGGAGCTTGAAGCCCGTCGGGGCGTAGAGAACATGAGTCTATCTTCGCCTAGTCGCCCTCTCAGTTCTGACCACAACCTCCCGTCTCCCCCGCCCAAGGATAGCTCATGGCCCTCTGGCGATCGTTCTGCAACTACTGGTCAAGATTACTCGACCTCTCCTAGCTCTAACCAGGCTCAGCCAAAGGCCAGACAGAACTTCAGCAAACTGGGTAATATCGCCCTCACTCGCACTATACCACACCCTATTGGTCCCACTTAAACACACTCATGTATATATCTGCTAATTCATTATCCTGCGTTTCTTCGTTGTAGACATTATCAAATATGACAATCCCTACCTCGGCCCCCGCATCCAGATGATGCTTGGGCAGCTGCAGTTCAAGCTATACGTTGAGGAGCAGTACCTCAAGGGTGTCGAGAAGATGGTCCAGCTCTATAGCATGGATGGCGACCGCAAGAGCAGGGCAGATGCTGCGGCGCGGCGCGTAGAAAGCAAGCAGAAAATGATATTGCTAAAGCAAGCTTTCAAGCGGTATGAAGAGCTCAACATCGACTCCGAAGCTGCTGATGCTCACGATGGTAAGGAAACCGCCCTGCAGCTAACTAACTGCGTTTCTCTGACCCATTACTTTTTCTTCCCTCTATCCATCTGTGCATTTGGTGGTATCTAAAAACAAAGAAAGCTGACTGACCTCTTACCATTAGATGAATCCATCAGTGCTACCAACATGCGCAAGCCTCTGTCCGGCCAACTCTCGATCAAGGTTATGGCTGTTCGTGACGTTACCCATACAACCACCGCTCGGTTTTCCCGTGGCCCTGAAACTTTTGTGGCTGTCAAGATCGAAGATTCCGTTGTCGTCAGAACCCGAAGCTCCAGAAACGATCGATGGGAGGCTGAACACCACATCGTTGATATCGACAACGCTAATGAGGTCGAACTGACCGTTTACGACAAATCTGGAGAATATCCTATGCCTATTGCTATGCTGTGGGTTCGTCTGTCCGACATCGTCGAAGAAATGCGTCGCAAAAGAAACGAGGCCGAACTGTACAACGCTGGCTGGGTTTCTGCTGACCGGATGGGTCAACATAATAACCAGCCTCCTTCTCAATTCCCTATGGACTCCCAGGGGCAATTCAACACTTCGTCCTCTATGGGTAGCCTGGTTGGCGGCCCTCATGGAGGTCCTGGCCAAAACACCAGTGGCCAGCCCCAGCCCCAGATAGCTAATCAACCCATCACCGACTGGTTTATTCTTGAGCCTAGCGGTGAAATACAGCTGGAGCTTAGCTTTGTCAAGCAGAACAGACGCCCTGCCGACTTTGCTGGTCTGGGAAGAAGAGCCGCCGTCCGTCAACGCAAGGAAGAGGTGCATGAAATGCATGGTCACAAGTTTGTGCAGCAGAACTTTTACAGCGTCATGCGCTGCGCTCTTTGCGGCGACTACGTCAAGTACTCAACTGGCATGCAGTGCGAAGATTGCAAGTACTTTTGCCACACCAAATGCTACACTAACGTGGTTACCAAGTGTATTAGCAAGAGCAATGCCGAGACAGATCCCGATGAGGAGAAGATCAACCATCGCATTCCCCATCGCTTCCAGCCCTTCTCCAACATGACGGGAGCCTGGTGCTGCCATTGTGGTTACATCCTGCCCTTTGGTAGCAAGAAGAATAGTCGGAGATGTGCGGGTAAGCGCAGATTTAACATCTATCTGGCTTGGACCTATCTATGTGTGCATCTATACTAACTATGCTTCGTCCTTATAGAATGTGGGCTTTACTGCCACGCACAGTGCCAGCATCTCGTGCCCGATTTCTGCGGCATGTCAATGGCTGTTGCCAACCAGATTCTGGACAGCATTCGGACGCAGAAGAAGAAGACTTCCGTCATCGGCGAGAAGACACATAGGCCCTCTCAGTCAACTGATCTAAGAAGCTCCTCATCTTCTGCCTATGGACTTGCTTCTCCTCAATCCCCCCAGCCGCAAAAGCGCCCGGTGTCAACAACAGTACCATCTTCTAGCTCTGCAGCTTCTCTCACATCTATTGGTCAACAACAGCAACGCCCTCAGCAAGGCTACGCTGGCTATCCTGGTGGCGCTGATCCTGAATACTCTGCCCAGACACCTGATGATACTTACAGCCAGTATGGTGGTTCGCACCAGCATCAGCACCAACACCAACAGCATCAGCACCAACAACTACCCGTCCAGCAACCTACCCAGGCCAAGTACAACCCTGCCGACTATGCCAATATTGATGCCTATGGGAACCGCCCCGCACCTCAGCAGCAGCAGCACCACCACCAGCAACAGCAGCAACAGCAACAGCAACAGCAACAGCAACAGCAACACCAACATCACCCTATGCATGCTCCTTCTCAGCAACATCTACCCCAAATCTCGCAGCAGGTTCCTCTTATCCAGCCTCACCAGCAACCGTCTCCTGACATGTCCAGTGGCTATGGAAACCAGCCCTTGCAGCAGCAAATGGTCAAGCCCGAACACCAGCATGGTGCTATGTCCCCATCTGCTGTTGTTGGAGGAAGCGGAATCCCCGTGCACCAGCGCAAGCCTTTGCCTTCTGCTACCGACCCTGGAACTGGCCAGCGTATCGGTCTAGACCATTTCAACTTCCTGGCAGTCTTGGGTAAGGGTAACTTTGGTAAGGTTATGTTGGCTGAGACAAAACGCTCCAAGCGTCTATATGCCATCAAGGTGCTCAAGAAAGAGTTTATCATCGAAAACGACGAAGTGGAGAGTATTCGATCGGAGAAGCGTGTATTCCTGATTGCCAACCGCGAAAGGCACCCCTTCTTGACCAATCTACATGCCTGTTTCCAGACTGAAACGCGTGTGTACTTTGTCATGGAATACGTTAGTGGTGGTGATTTGATGTTACACATTCAACGTACTCAGTTCGGTACTAAACGTGCTCAGTAAGTTTCTACTGTCCTATTCTTTTATTATCTTCATGAATCGTTAGGAGCTCTCTAATTGACGCAATTAATAGGTTCTATGCCGCGGAGGTCTGCTTAGCCCTCAAGTACTTCCATGAAAATGGCGTTATCTACCGTGATCTGAAGCTAGACAACATTTTGCTGTCTCTAGATGGTCACGTCAAGATCGCCGATTATGGTCTTTGCAAAGAAGACATGTGGTACGGTTCAACCACCAGCACTTTCTGTGGTACCCCCGAGTTCATGGCTCCCGAGGTTTGTTCTACCCCCATTTAATTATTGATTCTCCCTTGTTGTCCTTATCTTTATTTCTAACTATTCTCTTTTCGAAAAAAAAAAACAGATCTTGTTGGATAAGAAGTACGGCCGGGCCGTTGATTGGTGGGCTTTTGGCGTTTTGATTTACCAAATGCTTCTTCAGCAGAGTCCCTTCCGAGGTGAGGATGAAGACGAAATTTATGACGCCATTCTGTCCGACGAGCCTCTTTATCCCGTACAGATGCCTCGCGATTCGGTATCCATCCTGCAGAAGCTACTTACCCGTGAGCCTGACCAACGTTTGGGTAGTGGCCCAACTGATGCCCAGGAAATTATGAGCCAGCCATTCTTCCGTTCCATTAACTGGGATGACATTTACCACAAACGTGTCCCTCCCCCATTCATTCCGCAGATCAAGAGTGCAACGGATACCAGCAATTTCGATTCCGAATTCACCAGCGTCACACCTGTTCTTACACCCGTGCAGTCTGGTAAGCCATGGTCTTGATATACTTATTGTTGCAAGCCATCAAATACTAACACATTATATCTCGTACAGTGCTCTCCCAGGCAATGCAGGAGGAATTCCGTGGCTTCTCGTACACCGCGGACTTCGACTAATCTCTTTTATGTTCTTAATCTCAAAAAAGAAACTATGCTATGCCTCTTGGTGCTTGGGCGTCTATTGCTCCTATCGCAGATTTGATGCTTGACTGTCATAATGTTATTTTCCCTTGCTTGTTTTCTTGTTGTCTAGCTTTCTGGGTGTTGCTTTCTATACCCTGTTTATATTTTTTAGTGTGGACGTTTGTTAACAAAGAACTTGTTTTATGTTTTGTTGAACGTGGATAAAAATGGTAAATGAGAAAAAAGGAAAGGGTCTTGCCGTGGATCGAACACGGGACCTCTCGCAAGCGCTGCTATTGGGTTAACCCTAAGCGAGAATCATACCACTAGATGACAAGACCAAGGGTTACCGAGCCGTGCGGCGCCGACTCGGCCGGACTGGGGCAAACCGGGATTGAACCAGTGACCTTTAGATGACAGAACCACTGAAGTTGCGCTTCAGTCTAACGCGCTCCCAACTGCGCCATTGCCCCAATTCTGTTTTTGGCGTTGTTATTGCTGTATTTATATTCTTGTTGACTGGCTGGCAGAGAAACTGCCGTCGTATTTGACAGCTTGAGAAATCTCAACTGCGGGAGCGACCACCTCCCACTAGCAACGACGATCGGAAATGTAAAAGTGGACGATATAGTCAGGGCTACCCGGTACAACATGACCAGACTGGACGCGGAAGCGTTCAAG